>JAXQQM020072146.1:0-86833 GCA_034641835.2 Pinus albicaulis | reverse complement strand
GCTCGAGCCCAAGTGTCCTACACACACTAGAAAATTTGGTGGAATTTCCGACGGCCAATTCGTCGCTATTCCGACACATAGTCGTCGCAAGAGTGACAGTTAGAGGGCAGGAAAAATGTGGTTTGCCATACTGTCATAGTTCTAACGCACTTAAAAAGTGTCACAATATCGACACTTTTTCCCTCGCTTCCAAACAAGCGTCACTCTTCCGACGTTTCCCAATACGTCGCACTTCCGACCTTTGTAAGCTGTCGCACTTCCGATGAAATGTGGTCCGACGTTTTGAACGTCACTCTTCCGATGTTTGTAAATTGTCACAATTACGACAAAATCTGGTTTGACGTTTTGAACTTTGCTCTTACGACGTTTGTAAACTGTCGCAATTCTGACGCAATGTGGTCCGACGTTTTGGACATCGCTCTTCCGACGGTGATAAATTGTCGCAATTCCGACGAAATGTGGTCCGACGTTTTGAACATCTCTCTTCCGACGTTTGTAAACTGTCACAATTCTGATGAAATGTGGTCCGACATTTTGAATGTCGCTCGTCTGACATTTTTATACTGTCACTCTTCGGACGTTTTTAAGTTGTCGCAATTCCGACATTTACAAGGCGTCGGTATAGCGACGGTAGATTCAATTTTTAAAAAAAATGAGACTTTAAAAGAGGAAAAACGTTGTTTGTAATATATTATATGAAGTAAAACAGTCCATGAAGTCATTACATTTTCACATCTGAAGATTGGAACCCAAATATCCATCCAGAAAAGTGTAAGTCCCACCCCAGACAATGATAGAAAAATACCCCATGTCACATATAGGGACATGATATAAAACCCAGTAACGGTTCACATGGAGATTATCGACAATCTGAGAAAGCAACCAAATATGCCTGAGGCATCTATAAGAAAGTGAAATAGCAGTTTGTAGAATATTAAATCAACAGATAGAGCACCGACGTCCATTGTTCCAAATACAAATTAAAGTACCCAAAATCCTTGAACATAGAAAAACGTTAATCATGTGACGAGTGTGATATGTCCAAAATATAAAAATACCATCAGACCATATCAATAAACCAACAACATAGACCAGCATAGCTAGTTTTGAAGGCAGAGTGATAAACATTAATCATTTCTTTTTCACAAGAGAAAAAATGTTGTTTTGAATATATTATATGAAGTAAAACCGTCCATGAAGTCATTACATTTTCACATCTGAAGATTGGAACCCAAATATCCATCCAGGAAAGTGGAAGTCCCACCCCAGACAGTGATAGAAAAATACCCCATGTCACATACAGGGACTTGATATAAAAACTAGTAACGGTCCACATGGAGATTATCAACAAATCTGAGAAAGCATCTAAATATGCCCGAGGCATCTATAGGAAAGTGAAATAGCAGTATGTAGAATTGTAAAATAACAGATAGAGTACCGACTTCCATTTTTCCAAATACAAATTAAAGTACCCAAAATCCTTGAACAGAGAAAAACGCTAATCATGTGAGGAGTGTGATATGTCCAAAATATAAAAATACCATCAGACCATATCAATAAACCAGCATCGCTAGTTTTGAAGGCAGAGTGATAAACATTAATATTTTTTTTTTCACAAGAGAAAAAACGTTGTTTTGAATATATTATATGAAGTAAAACAGTCCATGAAGTCATTACATTTTCACATCTGAAGATTGGAACCCAAATATCCATCCAGAAAAGTGGAAGTCCCACCCCAGACAGTGATAGAAAATACCCCATGTCACATACAGGGACTTGATATAAAACCCAGTAACGGTCCACATGGAGATTATCGACAATCTGAGAAAGCATCCAAATATGCCCGAGGCATCTATAAGAAAGTGAAATAGCAGTATGTAGAATAGTAAAGCAACAGATAGAGTACCGCCGTCCATTGTTCCAAATACAAATTAAAGTACCCAAAACCCTGCAACAGAGAAAAACGCTAATCATAATCATGTGAGGAGTGTGATATGTCCAAAATATAAAAAGACCATCAGACCATATCAATAAACCAGCAACATAGACCATCATCGCTAGTTTTGAAGGCAGAGTGATAAACATTAATCATTTTTTTTTTCACAAGAAAAAAACGCTATTTTGAATATATTATATGAAGTAAAACAGTCCATGAAGTCATTACATTTTCACATCTGAAGATTGGAACCCAAATATCCATCCAGAAAAGTGGAAGTCCCACCCCAGACAATGATAGAAAAATACTCCATGTCACATACAGGGACATGATATAAAACCCAGTAACAGTCCACATGGAGATTATCGAAAAATCTGAGAAAGCATCCAAATATGCCCGAGGCATCTATAATAAAGTGAAATAGCAGTATGTAGAATAGTAAAGCAACAGATAGAGTACCGACGTCCATTTTTCCAAATACAAATTAAAGTACCCAAAATCCTTGAACAGAGAAAAACTCTAATCATGTGAGGAGTGTGATAACCATCTGTAGAAACCCAGGCTCGCTTGTAAGATCAAGCTCGCTTGATTCCAAAATTGGTAACCATCTGTTGCATCCGAGATGTAAGGTTCAGGCTCGCTTGTTTCCATTAGTAGCCCGCTACAACATCCACCCTGTTCATAGCAAAAGGTTCCTGTAGATATCCAAAGAAAGTATAATACGTAGACCATATAAACATGGCTCTGTATTTCAAAAAATACGTTTAAAATAGAAACAGGGCAACATTTTTTTTCTAAGTAAAGTTAATTTATTAACAGTGGGAATAAATTACACCGAAGTCAAAATCATTGCCCAGACTCATGGCAAATTTGTCATCAAAAAATCAAAAAATTAAGAAGACTGCCCTTATACGGGGAAACCAGTCTTGAACGTTTAATTTACAGAATTCAAAAATATTACAAAGGTTCATCACAGTAAAATAATCTAAAAGCAGCCAAATTAAGTGGGCCGCGAAGCAAGAAAAAAAAATTAACCAAACTACTCCTCCGGGTCCTCGACGATTCGGCACCATCCTTTGAAAGGTCCAAGATCGCTAGGTGCTACCTCCACATTCATGCCACAGCTCCCCTCCTGAAGGCCCGAATTCTGGCTGGTGTTTTCCAAGCTTAGACCCGCCGGACGGGTGCATTCTTCCTCTGTTTGGGCCTCCTCGCGGAAAACCACAGTGACTGAAGCTGTGATTCGTGGGCGGTTGAGAGAGCAATTAAAGGAAAATTGCACAGTGCGCGTCGTGGGAGAAGGTGAACTAGCAGTGGGGAAACGAGGAGCAGGGGAATCCATACGGTGGCTAGATCCTACAACCTGACCCCGCCCACTCCTACTATTTGGATAGATACCTGCATAATAATCATTGGAATGGCTAGAAGACAACTCAGTTGAGGGGCTGGAGGGAGTGTGCAAGGGTTGACCTCTAGTGATCCCCCTGCGGCAACGCATCCTTTGATGCACGCGAGGCATGGGTGCAGGCTCACTAGCAGTGAGCACAAGAGGAGACAGAGAAGCAGAATTCCAAGAAACAGAGGAAAACAAATAAGGACCAGACTGAGAGAAATGCAGATATGCAGCAAGGTCTACGCAGCAGTTCAGCTGGCCACTTCTCCTTCTCGTCACAGTGAGCAGGCAGTGTAACCCAGCAACTGGCTCATCTAAAAAACCATATCGAAATGCCATTTTATCGACCCGACTGCAATGCAATCGAAGGACACCCGTCATAATTAATCTCTGATCATTAATGAGAGCCGAAGGCCAGATCATATTGGAGCATGCGGAATTGCTAACAGGAGTGGAGGTTCGATCTTGAACAGTGTTAAAACTTAATGCGATTAGATGTGAAAACCTTGGAACTTAATTGAACAACATTAAAACTTAATGCGATTGATATGAAATCGCCACATCCATGTCCCATCGCCTTAAACGCCATCGAATGCACCCGCAGCCAAGAGCAGGGCAAGTTCTGATTGAGGACACGTGGCAGAAATTGATTGGAGCGGATCTTTGTTTGGGTTCCTCGCACAGTGGAAATCCAGACTCGAAAAATATTAGGGTGAATTTGATAAGAAATTCGCGTCACAACTCTCCCTCCGTATGCCAGCCCAACTTCGGACCCGAAAAAGATTAGGGCGGAATTCATTTGGTTTTCGTGTCACAAAATTGGCCGACGTCAGCAGGCTATTTTGGAACACGAATTTGGTTTGAATTATGGTTTATCGCCGTTTGAAGTCTGGCGGGCTCGACTTAAGAACAATTTTGTTTGATCCCATATTATAAAATTTGTGTTGGTTTTCTTTGATAATACACATATTTATAATAAATCATGGGAATACCACACTAAACATGTGGAAAAGTTATATAAATTATTGAGAATAATCATTTTTATGTAAAAATATCCAAATGTGCTTTTGGGAAATAAGAATTCAAGTATTTGGTTCATATTGTTTTAAAGGAAGGAGTGAAGTTGGAGCCTCAAAAGATGCAAGCTATTACAAAATGACCTATTCCTAAGAAAATCAAGGTTCTTACAAGATTTTTTAGACTTACATGATATTATTGATCACTTGTTAAGAATTATGCATGCATTTCAAGTCCACTCACATATCTCTTGAAGAAAATATCATTTATATGGAATGATGAGGCTACTTTGGCATTCTCTCTTTTAATGGATGCCATGTCTTCTACACCAACATCGGTTGCACCTATTTTTGGTAAAACATCCATAGTAGAGTGTGAGGCACTAGGACAAGGAATTTATGTAACATTAACACAATAAGGGATATCATTGGCTTTTAAAAGCAAGGAATTCAAAGAAAATATTTGGTGAAATCTACGTATGAAAAATAAATGGAAGCAATATTACATGAAATAAAAAATGGGGATAGTATATCACTGGGAGGTACTTTAAAGTCAAGATATACCATGATAGCATAAATTATTTTTTGAAGCTATGGATTTCATTGGAAGATTAACAAAAATGAGGAGAAAAAATGCAAATTTTTAATTTTGAGATAATCTGCAAAAAGGGTAAGAAAAATTTAGTACATGATGCTCTTTCTAAAATAGAAGAGGCCTCAAATTTATATCCAATTACATTTTCTATTCCTAGGTGGCTAGAAGAATCTTGCCATAATGGAAAAATGACAATAGTACTAAACAAAAACTAAAATTTATAAAGGATGGGATGAACTCTATGGAGCATTGGGAGTGAAAGAGAGATATACTTGGTGCAAATGTAGAATATTTTTATGCACGCAAGCATATTTGAATAAAAAAATATTAAGGGAGTCCCATGTCTCTCTGATGGTAGGACGCAGGGTTCCTTAAAATATCTCAAAGGATCAAAAAATATATTTTTGGAAGGAATGAAGAAAGATATTCAAATTTTTGTAAGAGAAGGTCAGGTTTGCATAATAAATAAAAGAGAGATAGTAAAATCTCTAGGGTTACTTCAACCATTCCACATACATATTCAAAGACTAGAAGATATATCAATAGACTTTATTACATGGTTACTAAAATATAAAGGTAAGTATTACATTTTTTGGTCATTTATATAGACAAATTTTGTAGATTTTTTTTGTAGAGCTCAAAGTACGTAAAAAAACAAGCCAAGTGGCAGAAGTGTCCATGAAACAAATTCATAGTCTTCATGGTTTTCCTAAAGTAATAGCAACAAGAAACTTTTGGAAATAATTATTTAATATGAGTGGAGAAACACTAGCTGCCATGAGTTCTACATATCAAACACAATCAAATGGTCAAACAAAAATAGTTAACAAATGTTTTTAAGGTTATCTACAATGTTACTATTTACAAAAGCAATCTCAATGGATGAAGTGGGTTCATCAAGGAAGAATGGTAATATGATACTACCTATCACACATCCACTAAAATTTCCCCATTTAAGGCCCTTTATGGATATCCAACTCCTAGTATCTCATACTTTTTGTAAGATAAGTCCAAAGTATAGGAAACAGAGTCACATATGGAAAATACTAAAGAAACTTTGAAAATTATTATGGAAAACCTTCAAATGACATGAAACATGATAAAACAACAATGGGAACAACATTGAAGTGAAAGATAATTTGAGGAGGGTAATTGGGTATTTTTTAGATTATAGCATTATAAGCAATCTTCATTCAAGAAAAAGAATAATAAAGAATTAGCTCAAAAATGTTATGGCCCTAAATAATTATTCATAGGATTGCACAAGTGGTATAGAATTTATATTTTCCTTCTTCTTGCATTCATAAGGTTTTTCATGTATCTTTCCTAAAAAAGGTTTTGGGAAAAAATATGCAAATGTAAATAGAACTTCCAAAATTAGATGAAGAATGAAAGTTGATTCTTGAACCACAAAAAGTTATAGATAAACATTATGTATCTCTTTGACATATAACCATTATGAAGTACCTAATCAAGTGGAAGAATATTCCTCTAGAAGAAGGTACATGGTAAAATGATCAATTCGTGATGAAATACCCACGGCTAAAGGGTTCGTTTGAATTTTTTACAAAGGTTTTGTTATATTTTTTATATAACGCGCGGCGTAATAGTTTTATTGTTTGTTAAGGTCCCACACAGTGATCAAATTTAAAGGGCATGTCCGAATTTCAATTAGAAGGGCGTATATCTATGTTATCCTTCAATAATGAAAAGCTTTAAAAAAAAAAACTTTTCAATTGACCACAATAAATTATTTTTACATTTCATTTTCAGAAAGACAAAACCATTAGTCTTTATATTAATAAAAGACCGTTACATATACAACAATGAAGAAGGCTCCATATTTCATTGCTTAAATATCTCATTGGCAATGTCAACATAAGTCTTGAAGACACTATTATAAGAATTTGGATACATACCACCGGGATATAGGAGATTCTTATGTGTCAGATTGTGTAATGCAATTTTGACTTTGTCTCATAAGGAGCAGCAGCATGGAGGTCTGGATTTTTCTTATAGAACTTTATTATTATTATTTGAAACGTTGTTTATAGATATGAATACAACAATGAAATTATGAGCATGGTGGACAATTAGTCAAGCTCATGATGCCAAACCATGATGATGTAAGTTTGGAATTTAACATTTTTACATGTTAAATAAAAATAGTCAAAATCACTGACAACTTAGTATGCCATAATTAATAATCATTCCCTGTTCACTTTTGTTAATAGGTTTATGTCACACGATGATCTCGCTTCTTTGGCATTTACTTGTATTGAAGATTACTATTCTAGGAATAAGGAGTTATTTTCTCCAAAAATAACCCGAGCCAAACATTGAAAATGCATCAAGGATATCTTTCTATGCTTCATAAGTACATATGTTCTACTTCTAAATCATGTCTTGGAAGTGGTTGTTTCAGTTATTTTCTCCAAAAATAACCCGAGCCAAACATTGAAAATGCATCAAGGATATCTTTCTATGCTTCATAAGTACATATGTTCTACTTCTAAATCATGTCTTGGAAGTGGTTGTTTCGGTGGAAATTATTCACGAGTTGGTTTCATACCAAATTCTTTTTCTCATTTTCAGCATCCAATACATGAAAAAGATAATGGTTTAAAACAACATAAATATTTGAAATTTTGCAAGAATTGTCTGGCACACTTTGAATATTAATTTTGAAGTCAAGTGCATGATGCTGTATATGATCAAGTGTCATTTTGAATACCAAATGTTTCACAAGAAACTTCTCAACATGCTACCCTGCAGTAAGGATTAAATGACAATATTGCATCAACTATTTTCATAATAAAAGTGCACCTCGGCCATAAGACTAAAAAACTACAAATGTTGTAGATCTAACAAGACCACACAATCAAATGTATTCCACAAGGCCAATACTGTATGAAAAAAGAAAAGGAGTTTGCAACCAAAAATACCTTAGGAAACTAATTCAATTAGATACACCAAACCATCAGCAAAAAGGAAAACCAGCCTACTCAAAAGGCAAGCGTTTACCTCCTTTGACAAAATTTTGAGTTCCGAAACAAGGGCCTTTATTGTCTTGTCAATGCCTCTAGTAATTTGAACAGGGTTTGCACCTTCTGCAACAACCTAAAAAAAAGGTTTCATTTCAAATTATTTTCCACAAATTTAAGATACAACCATTGTCAGTTTTGTATTTCCTAACAAGCTCATAAATTTTGACAAAAGAACCAAAATTTTTTAATACCTGATAGCAATTTTTTCACTCAAAAACTATCTTAGACTTTATAAGCCCAACCCAAAACTAAAAACCCAAACACCAGAAGACCCTACAAAAATGAATAGATGATATTAATCCAGTACTATCGAAAAAAATTTACCTTTACACTCTCACTTATTAAACCCTGTGCTGTTGAATTTTAACTTCAACTGCTACAGCAGAAGGACGAATGCAGCAGCAACTTTTTTTTTGGAGGTTTCTTTCACACCATCCAGAAATTTAATTCATCATTTAAAATTCCTGCAAGTTTTTTTTGTAGACGGCCGCAGCCATATTTTTGTACAGGATTGTATTTAAACACAACAACCAGCATTAACGCAATTCACCAACCAAAAATTAAACAAACAGAAATTTACCCCCCAATTTTGTAAATTCAAAAGGAGGACACGTGGAGCATTAATATTGGATCGCATGAAATTGAAGGGAATCTGAAAACTTGAAAACCGGGCCCGAATTTTTTATAAGGCACATTGGATTGAGAATTCGTGTTACAAATTAGGCAGACATCAACATCCCATTTTGGAATGCGAATTTGGTTTGAAATTCAATCTATTTAGAATTTTGAAGTCCGACGGAAAGGGTTCTTTAATGTTTTGATAATTTAATTTTATGTATGCTTTAATATATACATATATTTTAAACATATGTTATATATATATCATATGCAAAATGAAAGGTGGGCCATAGAATTTAGTTTTAATTTTGTTTTTTTAAAAAGAGGGTTTATTATAATATGTTTTATATGTTACAGCATATAAAAATAAAAAGGACAAAAAAGCTTGGTATTTTTTTTATAGAAAGTACGTAATTTTTTTATTACACAGCAGTGTGTAAAAAGTGAAAGACTGAGTGTAACTTTTTAAGTGTGTATGCACAACAGTGCGAAAGTGAAAAACTCAGCAGAGTGTTTTAGAGACAGACTATGTTTGTTTTGAATAGACAGTGAGTTGGTTTTATGCACTACGTTTTGTAGCAGTCATAATTTTGTAATCCCTCTCAGTGAGGAAGAAGTGTAATATTTTTTTTTTGAGTTATTGAAGGGAATAGAAGTTTTTTTTCAAAGTATTGAAACTCTATCTCCTGTGAAAGAAATTTTTATTTTCGCTGTGTTAAAATAAGGGAGATTTATTCTCCATTCATTGTTCTGGAATTTTTCAATATTCCAACATGTGCAAGAACAATAGATGTTGTGGTTCCATCCCCAGCTAAATCATTTTCCTTTGCCACAGCTTGCCTTACCAACATGGCCCCAATATTTTCAACTGGGTCCTCTAATTCAACCAATAAAAAGGCCAAAACCATAGCATTGAGATACATTTCATTACACTATCAATAACAATAAAACTTGACTCAGCCATAACCCTTTCCTTTTATTGTTGTGAAAATATTTATGCATTACTCTAATGTGGCTAGTACATAGGCCACATAGACCACTGGGTAACAAATATGTTTCCTTTCACCTTTGAGTTTTCAAATTATGCCTACCAAATCTAAGACATTTAAGAGGGGGAACTAATACAACGTTAAAAAGAAAAACCAGAGCACACATCTACAAATTACCTCCTTAGCTACTGTCACACCATCATTAACTATTTTCGGAGAACCATGCTTGCTCTCCAAGACAACATTTTTCCCTTCGCCCCAAGGGTGACTCCAACAAGATCAGCAAGTTTGTTCACACCGCCCGCAAGACAAATTGACAATGCTTTCAGTAAGTGTGCAATTGAATGCCAGACCATATGCCAAAACAACCCTCCATGAAAAATTAAAATAACACATTGAAATCGAATATAAGTGGACAAGGAAAGATCCACCGCAGTGAAGTTTCACGTGCAGGTGACCTTCCTTTAAACATAATTTTTTCTCTGACCTGCAATTTTTTTGTCACCGAGCCATCCTTGTTGAAGTACAACTCCTTTTCCATAGCTCTTGTATTAACTACCTTCTCTCTGTCGCGTAATCTCAGAGTCCCTCTTCTGCTTGAGCGATTAAAGGAATGGGTGAAAAAACTGAAAGAGAAGACAATTGTCTGCCATAATTATCAAACATTGCACCCAACTTCTTCCCCTTTCCATTGTTACCCAATGAGGTAGATGTGGCAATTGTTTTCATACTGCCCAAAGCAGAGGCCATCTTCTCTTATGCTGAATATAGAATTACAAGATATTCATATTAGTATGAACCTTAAAAAACATGACTCCCATTTCTAAAAACCACTTTTAAGTTGTAACAGGCAAACTAAACAACTATCGCAACTTTTGGCAACTTCTGGAGCATTAAGAGAGAAACAACCAAAGAGAAATAAAACCACAATCCTCATTTTAATGAGACCGGACTATATATTTGCATTAAGATAATAGAAAGAAATCACGACTATATTAAGGCCAGCACAAAACAATCTTTAACTAATGTCTCTCGCGGCCTTCAGGTTGCCATGCTAGAGGTTGCATATTTTTAATTTAAATTCTTGACCTCTCGTGCCCATCTATGAATGCATCCAATGGGATATCTACATCAAATGCTCCTTTATATCCCCAAAAACAAATTCCCTACTACAAGAGCACCAGTATTGATGGATCACCCCACACTATCCCACCCACTAGAAACAGTGAAAAAGGAAACCCGAGAAAACTTCTGAAATATCTCAAGGTGACTATATGGGTGGTTCTTATGAATTAACCAACCATTCAAAACATGCTCATCAATCCAAACCATGAGTATTCTGTGACGATATTCAAGCAGGCACTGAATCAGATTTCTAAAGCTATGTTAGAGAAACCCTAAACTCTCACTGAAAATAGGTGAAATGTGGCACCACTCAGAGATTGACATGTGCCAATTGGTACAAGTGGTAGAAAATTGGCATGCTCAAACAATGAGGTGATGCAGTAATGACATGAGGGAGAAAATATCAGAAAAGCCCCAAATCTGGAGAACTAAAGCTCATCACCAACCTGAGATTGACAACTTTACATGATGTAACCTATGAAATCATAAATGGAGAAATCATAGTAAAAATAAAGTAACCTATGTAACAATAAAGTCAGATTCATCCTTGGAGTGGTAATGGGAGAAATCATAGTGAACAACAGGAAACATGCAGAGTTGCTTACAATCAAATAGATGAAAAAACACATACAAAAAACCTAGATAATAATCATGAACAAGTTTAATATTGAATTATGAACTGTAAAGGAACTTACAAAATGTGACATTACGAACTTGGTCAAGCGCACAAGCAAAAATATCCTGGACATGACCCTGGTTGACAAGTTGTATTGCTCATGATGCAAGAGGATTTGTACCTGCACTGCCAAGTCAATCAAAATCCATCATTATCTATACAATAAATACAAGTAATTGATGTAGTATTTTTTACTCTAAGATGCATTCTTATCATATTGTTAGAACATATGTTGAAAATGTCAAAAAATACCTAAATAAGCTCCTCTTTGTTTCAAGAACAATTTATTGGAGTCGCATGAACTTGGAACAAGCCTCCCACGATCTGAAAGAGTAGCAACTAAGTCAACAATGACTTTTTTGTTGCTACGCTGGATCGAGGGAGGTTTGCTCCAAGTTTAAATCGCTCCAATAAATTATTATTTACTAAACAGGGCCAACCACGTGAAGGTGGAAGCTCTTATGGCCCCTTCCCCCCCTCACATCACTCTCAATTCCCTAATACCCAATCTATATTTCATTTTTTTCTTTCATGAGCATAAAAAAAATATATTCAATAACTAATAAAAAAACAATTCAACAAAAAGTACGCAAGGAAAAATTGCAATTAATGCCTGACATAAAAATAGTATGATAAATGAGTTTTTTATATAATGCAAAAAATGTTCCAAGTATGGTAACGTTTGTCTTATAATAATACAATATTTTACATTATCAAATTTTCTTTTTCTTCTTCCTATTTCTAAAGCTCCTAATTACATCAACAATATCATCGTGCTCTGCTCCTGTTTCGTGCCTTTCGACCCGCACTGCTGACCTAGTTGCATAGTCATGATGTCTGGTCTCATCTAGTGACGGGGCATCGCCTACAACAATAGATAATATTAAATTTTAATTGTCAGTTTTTAAATATCATTGAACTATTTCGGTAATATTAATAAAAAAAATTGCAATGAGATTATTTACCTGGTGCACCAGCTGTCGTCGCTGACCTAGTTGCGTAGTCACGATGTCTGGTCTCATCCAGTGACGGGGCATCGCCTACAAAAAAAAATAATATTAAATTTTAATTATCATTTTTTAAATATCATTGAACTAGCTTAGTAATATTAATAAAAAAAATTGCAATGAGATTATTTACCTGGTGCACCGGTTGTCACCACTGACCTAGTTGCGTAGTCACGATGTCTGGTCTCATCCAGTGACGGGGCATCGCCTACAAAAACAGATAATATTAGATTTTAATTGTCATTTTTTAAATATCATTGAACTAGTTCGGTAATATTAATAAAAAAAATTGCAATGAGATTATTTACCTGGTGCACCAGTTGTCGCCGCTGACCTAGTTGCGTAGTCACGATGTCTGGTCTCATCCAGTGACGGGGCATCGCCTACAAAAACAGATAATATTAAATTTTAATTGTCAGTTTTTAAATATCATTGAACTAGTTCGGTAATATTAATAAAAAAAATTGCAATGAGATTATTTACCTGGTGCACCAGTTGTCGTCGTTGGGACTGTTGCCCTGTCTTCCTCTCTGGTGGTAACATCCTCAAGGGAAACATTCTCTGTCATTTAAACAAAAAAAGTTATAAGGACAACCATCAAGGTACAATTAGAAAAAATTATAAGTGGAAATTAATTACCGTCACGGCCCTCACTGATAGTAGCATTGTCGGCCTGGTCCCCACTACAATGATCAGGTTGCACGTGAGGATCATCTACATCTGGCTCTAAAACTAGGTTATTTGCCTCGTCGGTAGTGCTGCTCCCCTGATTTAAACAAAGTTGTTAGACATTAAATTTATGGACGAAAACAAAAATATTGAAAGGTTAATGTTTTACCTTATCAGGCATTCTGGATCTTGGGACCTGCCCCAAGCTTCTGCGACATTCAACTACAGCTTGATAGCCGAAACGGAAAGCGATATTTTTATCTTCCTCTGTAGTTTTTGTTCCGAAGTCATCACCCTACATTACATATCATTGTGTATTTTTAATCATATTTGATAGGATTACAAAAACGTTGGAAGGCGATACAATTAATTATAAGATGTTTAGCTACTTAATTACAATTCTTGCAGCTAATTTCAAGTAGCCACCCTGGCCGAGCTTGTGATGGCCCTTTTTCTCTATCCTAGCTTTGGTTGCCTTTGAGGTGTGAGGCAACCTAGCATCAAAAGATTGAAGTCAGATATGACGTAGCACACTTTTATTTTAGACATAAAGAAAATTAAAGCTATTGAATTAAAGTTGTAATTTACCTTGCAGGTCCAGTTGGCATTTTTCCTTCTTTCTTTGCCCTTTTCTCTTTTCCGTCATGGATGAGTGCTCTCCACTCACTCTCTGAAACTGCGAGAGGACGCTCATATCTAGGGTTAAATTGCAATTGCGTCCTATAGGTGTCCCCGGTATATTTCAAATATTTTCCGGCTACCTGAGCCACCGCTTTTCTGTCAAATGTGCCGACCCCAAAAAGGGCTTCTAGATAATCTAGAAGTTCTTTTTTTAGGTTGGAATTCTAGGAATTCCACCCTGTACGTATGGTTGGGCCAAAAATTACCAACGCATGGCTCTCCAGAATCCTGTAGAACTCATTGTTTCCTACACAGAATAAAACCAAAAGAAAAAGAAGATATTATCATTAATTTAAAAATAAAAATCATGATAAATATGTTTTAGATAAAGCACATGAAATAGTTAAAATATTAAAATTTACCTGGGAGTTGTACATGCTTTATAGGGACACCCTCATCGTTCACCAACAACGTGCCATTAATGGTCCCTGTGGAGCTGACACGTGTAGCTCCAGGAAACGCAATAATGTAGTTGTCCATATCAGCCTCATCATTGCCAACACGTTCAGCGGTTGGCTGGGTGTCTGCTTGGGCAGGGTGTGTTTCTTGGCTGGCACCTAAAGGAGTAGAAGGTTTACGAGAGGGTTGTTGGGCAATATCTTGCCCTTGTGTCCCACTACCACCAACACCGGGTTCAGCAAGTGCCAGAAAATGCTACATACAAAAGAACTTTTTGTTAGTTTAGTCAATGTAAAAATTAAAAATAAAACTATCACAATTCATCTCATGCAGAACAAAAAAAATATCCTTTTGAATTTTTATTATTACCTGATATCTTTCTAGCTGGCTCATAAGTTGTTTTATCCTCTCTTCTGTTTCAGGTGTTTGAGGCACGTCTATCAAAGTATTAAATTCCGACCTTGCATCTCGTGACTTTTTTCACAACAAGAACACTAGAGATAGGGATGAAAAAAGATCTTCCTCAAAGAGGGAATCATCAAGCGTACCATGGCTAGGTGTCTGCATGTTTGAACAAAATTAATATTATTTCAATTATGTAAATAACTAAAATACCTCAAGATAGAGCAGTGTTGGCACTTTACGTGTTCTTCTGCTGGCCTCTTTCCACGATCATCCCGTCTCGAGGTTGTTCCTGCACTGCTCTGATCAGTCTACCACATTGCAATAAAATTATAAATGTAAAAACTTGAAAACAATATCTAACTTGAAAACAAAAAATGAAAACTGAAATAATTTCTAATAAGACACCGAAAGATAGAGTTAGAGTTTCAAATATGCCTTGCATTGAATTCAGTCCTGGAAACATGTCATTGCACATTAAGGCACCCAAACAAGAGATGAGTTAACAATGAAGACCTTATTGAATATATTGTTGGAGCAACTTCTAGTAAACTTGTTGTGAAGACCTTGAGGATATTTTTGGAGCAACATTGTTGAAGCTGATGGTATAGCATTGTTGGAGATGATCTTGGAGGGCCTTGGAGTGAAGCTTTTGGAGAAACTATTGAAAAATCCTTAGAGCATTTAAGTAAGGCACTTTCTATCTTCCATCACCTTTTTCGTTTCAATATCATTTAAAATATTTTGTTGATATTTAATGTTTGAAATCACGTTATGATTCCTTGATTATATGTGTTTTGGGACTTTCCCTTTGAAATTACCCAAAAATACCTTGGCAATTTTATCTTCTGGATGCATGTCTGACCCTATTGTTCAATATTTTGATTGATAGTAGTAAACATAGAGAGTTAGGGGGCTCTTGACTTGGTTTTGTTGGGCCATTAGATCCCTAACATCTACTAGGGAGAACCCCCCTTGACTTGGAGGAGAGCTAGCCCGAAGAGAAAAGAGGTTGGTGAGGTGACAATGGGGCTATTGAATTACACATGGTATCACACTTTAGCTTTAGGACTTTATCTTGAGAAGTGCCAGATTTTGCTATATCAATTCTCAAATTGTTTACAACACTATTGTTAAGAACTAATAAGAAGTGATGTTGAGGGGTTTTTGGGTATAAGAAACAATAGCATTTAAAAACTAGGGTTCTCAATCCTTGGCATTCCTTCACCTAGGCCTAGGGGCACACTAGAATAATTTCACACTAAACCATGAAAACTTAAAAGTAACTTAAAATATCCATAAAGTAATAATAATTATAATTCCTAATTCCCTATTGTACGATATGATGCAAATTATTCAAACATGAAGCAATGAAGACATGCAATGTCTAAATTTCAAGATTGATGAACCAATACAAGAAGTTAGAAACTACAACTTTGATTCAATACCCTATGTCCTAACTCCAGGAAGGAATCTAGTTTATAGTACAGAACATGCATCGTGTATTATCAATTCTTAATTGACAACAACTAAAGGTCATCTACCTCATCAATTCCTTCCCAGTTTGTGTTTTTATGTTATATTCCTTATAAAAGTGTCAAATTTCTCTCAAAGTAAGCAACCACTGAATAAAATAAAAAATAGTTGAGATATTATTGAGAAATGGTCATTTATTTCTTGAAAGGATCTTCACAATTTCTTTGGTTGTTTTTCATCTCAAGAAACAAGAAATTATCTAAGAAACTATCATGATGTAATATATGAAACAACACGGTGCAATGGCCATTTTCAAAGCCAAATGATGTTCATTGAGGACATGGCCTTTATTTGGTTCCTATTTCATAGGAGTTTCGGGTAGAAATGGAACTTTGTTGGAAGTGAAAGGAAAACATGTCTCATGTTGAATTATGAGAAAATCATGTTGTTCATGATGCAACAATTGACTGAAAATTGTTTTGGAAAACTCCTGGAAGTTGTAACTTGTGACTAAGGTTCTCATTGACCTTTACCCAACTTTGGAAAAGGAGGGTGTTGATTTTCATCTTGATATATTTGTTTTTTATGACACTAATACAGGGTAATGTAAAAGGGGGAAGATCAAATTATAGTTTGATTCATTGTTGATAATTGGTGCCAATCTTCAAGAGGAATGAAGAGGTTTTTATCTTTACAATCCCATCCCAACATCAAATTCAGTGATAAGTTTCTATGAGGTTCTGGGTCAAGGAAACATTAACTCCACAAATGATATATTTAAGTAGGCTTCTCCTATTCTGGGAAAACACCATACCTATAATGCATTCACTTGCATGTATAAAGGGAAAGGAAAACATGTTTTTATACAACGGTGACAAAGGCATCTTGGGGAAAGGTATCTTCACTTTTTATTTATGTTGTTCACCCACACTACTCTCGTGTTTTCACTAATCCTATTTTGTCATTTTTGGATTCAAATTAAGTTAAGGCCTTAAGTATTTTTTGAACTTTTGGTGTAGTTTTTATAAGTGGCATGTATGGATTTTCCATTAATTCTGCACTTTTTCTCTTCATGCACATGTTTCCCTGGAAATAAAATGCATGATTTAGTCCCATACATTTAACAAGTTGTTGTATCAACTCCATTGGCAATATCATGTTTCCTATTCAATCAAAATTTATCTCAGTTAAGGTAGGTAGAAAGGTTTTCCCTTTGTATTAATAGGGCACTTCTAGCTTGCATTTTTATTATATCTTTCAAATTTAGTGTCGTTTCAATTAGGGCATAAATTTTTGCAACTTTCAAGGTGAGAATGAACAAAGACAAATTTTTGTGATGGATGACTGTATATGACTCCATGGCCAGAGGAAAAGGCACTAATCTACTTCTTCAAATATCTATAGTTCTCATTCACCTCATATGGAGATGGTCCCTAATTTTGAGACAATGTTGCAGCAAAAAGTCCCCCCCCCCTCCATTATTTGATATTCAATGGAAATTTCTTAAATTGATGATGGGGCATGATTATGGAACATTGGAAAATACATATGTAATGGAATTCCAAGATCATGATATATGTTTGCATATGTTTATGGAGGTGGTGGAGCAAAAAAGAGCTCAAATAGAGCTGAAATTTTTCACATAAAAAGGACTATGGGCTTGACTAATGGTTCCATTTAAAAAATGATATCTAGACAGAGAATAAGTGTAGCATGCAAACATGCATTGAAAATCCATCTGATTTTGCATTGTATTACTTATGATGGATTCAAATTTGGGTTTCAAAATGCCAGGTTATGGCATGATTTTGTCGAGAAACCCTTAGTTGGATTCTCATGTTGGTTTAATTTATATTTTAAGTTTGTTTTGCAGTCTTTGGGTGATAGTAACTCATGAACTAGGTTACCAATATGTAACAATCGTATTTCAAGAATAAATTTGTGATTTTTTTATATTATTATTATTATCTATTAGCTATGAGTATTGACACCTAATGCCTGGAATTTTGACATCTTGATAGCATGGATAATTTCGAAAATGTTTCTAGTAATGTTAACATAATAACTATCATTACATGTCTTCACTTTTTTCACCATAATAGAACTGTGATATGGACTCATCACACAACTTCATATGCTATGTCCCAACAAGTTCAAACTGGTTGAACCTACCTCATAGTGTGGTTATTAAGGACAAGTTGCTTGGTATATAACTCGATAGCATAGACCGCGTTGCAGTTCTAAAAGAATCCTCAAGTGTCAAAAAAACTTCACAATATGTTCTACTATAAAGCCTTTTGGGATACCTGAAATAATATATGTATCATTGATGACTTTTAAAGTATGAAAAGATCCAGAGGGAAAGGAAATAAATGGAAGAGTGATCCACCAATGAGAACCTAGAATTTAGCATCAGATGAGTTAGAGTCTAGGAAATTGAAACCCTATAATTTTAATTAGTGATGAAGGACATCACATAGGTAACTATATTTTCATGTAGAATAATCTGTTAATTCAAATTTAAACTACATAATATGAAAGGCATACCATAAATTTTTCCACGTAAGTCCAAACAACCTATAAAAAGGAAAAACCTTCTTTTTCCATGGGAAATAATTTACCTTTCCTTTTTCAAGATAATCTAAATCACAAAAAATATGAACTATACTGCACACATTCTTGGATAATGTGAAAGTGGAAAAGGAATACCCTACACAAGTGATGCACACATGTACATTTGAACACTAATATATTTTGTAGTTGAAATGCAATGCTTGTTTTCATTTAAATGTAGGGTTTTTAAAGCAGGGAGAAATAATGGCTGCCAAATTAATAAGCGTTTCTTTGGGAAAAATTTAAATCTTGTATTGGGTGATGAAGATAATAGAGGGTATTGAATCTTGATTCTTGACATCTAGAGAGAACCCAACAACCTAACAAAATCCAATGGAATTGACCAAAAAAACCCAAATAGAGTCAACCCTACAATAGGAGGAAGGGCCTGCAGTAAGAACTTACCATTTTGCAAGAGCTGAGGGTGAATACTATTCTGCAAGAGCTGAGGGCGAATGTTGTTCTACAAGAGCTGAGGGTGAATGTAGGGTGAATGTTGTTCTGCAAGAGGTGAGGGCGAATGCAGGGCGAATGTTGTTCTGCAAGAGCTCAGGGTGAATGCTGAGGGCGAATGCTGAGGGTGAATGTTGTTCTGCAAGAGCTGAGGGCGAATGTTGAGGGCGAATGTTGTTCTGCAAGAGCGGAGGTCAAATGTGCGCGTGATATCAGACGTTAATGTAGCACACATGTACATTTTAACACTAATATATTTTTGTAGTTGAAATGCAATGCTTGTTTTCATTTAAATGTAGGGTTTTTAAAGCAAGGAGAAATAATGGCTGCCAAATTAATAAGTGTTTCTTTGGGAAAAATTTAAATCTTGTATTGGGTGATGAAGATAATAGAGGGTATTGAATCTTGATTCTTGACATCTAGAGAGAACCCTACAGCCTAACACAATCCAATGGAATTGACCAAAAAAACCCAAATAGAGTCAACCCTACTATAGAAGGAAGGACCTGCAGTAAGAAACTACCATTTTGCAAGAGCTGAGGGCGAATGTTGTTTTGCAAGAGTTGAGGGCGAGCGCTGAGGGAAAATGATGTTCTGCAAGAGATGAGGGCGAACGCTGAGGGAAAATGCTGAGAGAAAATGATGTTTTGCAAGAGCTGAGGGCAAATGCTGAGGGCGAATGTTGTTCTGCAAGAGCGGAGGGTGAATGCGCGCATGATATCAGACGTTAATATAGCTATTGCGACCGATACGAAACAATTAAATCTTTTTTATGTAGCGCGCATATAAGTTTCATATTTTTATGTAGCGTGCATATAAGTGTCATTATATCGACGACGGACAAAGCATCGCTACTGTGACGACTGCCTCCAAACATCGCAATTGCGACACTTAGACGTTGTGTCGTACTTGCTGTTAGAGTCGGTATTTGTAGCCCTCCGTCAAAGATCAAAATTTCTCTTTTTGCATTTCATTGTAGGTGTCTCACTCAATTCACTCACTTGCATCCCGCTAGGTGCATCGGTCATCTGACGGTAGGAGGCTTTTCACTCATACCCCTCATGTCTTGTACCTGTTTTTTCGTTTCTATTCATCAAAATCAATTTTAAAAGTCATTTACAGTCATGGATTGTCTCTTGGTCAGAAAAGAGTCATTTCAGTCCTTAGGTCTAGGGTTTCACGAATTCAGTCTTCAAAGTGTCCAATAATGCCAGCAGGCACATGGGGGAGGCTCGAAATCAGTTTCCATTGCAAAATTTTATCATCATAACACTTGATAAGGATTTTTCTTCAAAACCCTCTTTTGAAGAAAAATGGTCAATTTCGTTTCTTTTTGTAGTTAATGAATGTAATTTTTAAGTTCTTCAAATGTAATAATGCTTCAAGCGCAGCCCTGGTCACCTTGCCGAGTTCCAGGCCATTCATCCCTGCACGACAGACAAAATAGTTCATCATTCAGCTCAGAAAATCACAAATCAAGCAAACAAAGTTTCAAAGGTTTCAAAACTACAAAAGTGGGTTTTTCGCATCAAAAATCAAGGTCCATGATATATAAGGCATTTCTGGTGTTTAAATAATCCATTCACACGCCAAAGACATCAGAGAACCAAAGACAAGTCATGGAGGAGCGAAAGCATTGTTTTAGGCTGAATTGTGTGTTGAAATCAGCTGCGCGGCGCGTTGGTTGAGTGTGTGGCGCACATGGCATGCGCGGCGCATTGGGTAGTTTTCCGCAGTGTAAAAATACACTGGCGCAGTGCACATGGCGTGCGCGGCGCGTTGGGCTGGTGCGCGACGCACAGGGCTGGAACGTTAAAAATTTTGCTACCTAACTCAAACATCAAATGGAACAGTCTCCTCTGCTCCAAGTAAGGTCAAGTCATCTTGCAATCGCCTTTGATTTGTGTTTGGCGTGGTTTTATGACTGATTATGAGAATTTGAATATCAAACTTTAAGCCATAATCTCTTATTAAAGATTTCTATTTGAAGTTTTGTGTTGAAGTTTTAAAACATTTTTGGTGCCACTCCCTGCATTGTTTTCCCATCTCCCATGATCCCATTACTACATTTTATTCCCTTATATCCCCTTATACACTTATTCCTAAGTTCCATTTTCCTATCCCTAAGTAACTTTATCCCTTATCATCCATTTGATTTGTATAAAAATTACCAAAATCCCAAGTTACTCCAAAATTCAAGTGGTTGTCCCCTCTTCCAAAGTTTGCCAAATCCTCAAAGGGAAAACTACCACTTGGCAAGACTTCATTGTTCCCACTGCCCCATTTTTACCATAGTCCCTTCCTACTTGGCACACATTTGGCAATTGAAGAAACAAAGGCCCGTAATTTTCATACACTTGGCAAAATCAACATACACCTTGCATGGATACCATGGAGACGGATACTTCTATGATCATGATCACTGAGTTACATGCGCCTAGAAGGCCAACAAAGAGAAGAACAGATTGAGGAACATGACATACCATTACTTGGCGAGAAACAAGGTGTGCAAAGCAAGAATTAGGAACTTAAAGAATGAGTTGTAGAAGGCATCGAGGAGGCGGAAAAGGCCTGATCCACTTCAAATCTTGGCCGAAACTTCTTTGGCTGAGAATCATACTTGATGGGGGACCTTCACTCCAAATTTCAGTAAATTTGGAGAAAATTTTTGTCATTTTTGAGTTTTTGGTCACAAAACATGTTTTCCTACCCAACGCGTAGGGCCACCTTGTGCGCGCTTACGTTTGAGAGATCTTCTAGAGGAAAACTTGACATTTTTGGATTTTTTATGAAAATTTATGCATGCTCAGGAATGGCCTAAGAATTTCATCAAGTTCTGGGTGGCCTAAAGGGTCAAAAACACCTTGAAAATGGCCTTTCTGCCACCTTTTGCACACACAGGAACCAGTCTTGGGCGATTGAAGTTTTGGAGGGGAAAATGACATCCAAATCCATAAATTCCACTTGGATTGGAAATTAGGCAGGTAGGGTTTTCCAACGAGCTATCATGAGCACAATTTTGACTTCAGGAAGTACCTCAAAATCACCTCCAAAGTGGCACGACGCATTGCATTTTCTGGCACGATGCATAGAGAAATTTAGCCCCATTTTCACTCTTCAGCTCAGAAATTCGCCCAATTTTGACTAATTTTACATTTTGATGTAACTATTGATCTATCTTGATGTAATTTGATGACTATGATGTAATTTTGGCACATAGTTACTTGTTCTAGAGGATTCATTCACTAAAAAGTGAAAATTAAATGAATGAATCAATTTCCTACCATATAGAGGCAAGTTGTTTGATTGCCTAGATTTCAGTTCCTAGTTTAGAATTGGTTGAAACAGTTTCTGGAAGGATGAGATCGACCCCTAGAGGCATGGGAAGGGGTTAGGATGGTCTATATGATGTATTTTCTGAGTCATTTTCAGGGTTGGACTCTTGGGAATAGTTTGGCACCTCTTTGTATATTCATTTCAGATTTTTGGCAAAGGAAAGACCAGAGTTTTGTAGCACTTGTTGGGATCCTTGTGGCTCTGAGTTTTGATGATTTTTTTCTCCATGTATCTGTAAGTTTCATTAATTTTTTATGTATGCCATTTCCCTTCTCTTTTCTTCTGAAATTAAACAAATGAGTAACTAAGGTAGAATTCATTAGTTTGCTGGTGCTCTGCCTTAAACTTTTGTTTAGTTTTATATGTTTTCGTCAGTTTGAAGAGGATCCTTGCACCCTCTTGCCCTCTTCATCTCCTCAGCAGTCTTTTCCATCCATTCATTGAATCTAAGACGTCAAATTCATTGCCTTCCCTGCCCCAACTTGAAATCTGCAAGAATTTGGCCTCATCCCTAAGCCCAAAAATTGCCTTTCCCTTTTTCCAACAAAAAACCATAAAAATCAAAATCAAACTCCTTGATTCATATACCTAGCCTAAAATTAGTATTCATTTCAAGTCATCTAAGTCCCTATTGATTATTTTTACTGTTTTTTACCCGAAGAAATCCCTCTCCTGTTCTGGTAGGGCTAGCTACCAGACTGAGCGTGGTTTGGTGTTATCCTGTCTCTGCCTTCCTTCAGCCTGAGGTAGATTTAGGCAATAACATAGTGGCGACTCCACTGGGGAATAAAATGGTTTTCTTTTTGGTGTTAATTGTTTTGTAAGCTACAAACGAAGCCTAAAGTTATGCCAGGTAGCCTTCGAAACGCTTTTGCTTTGCATTAGCAGAAGTAGATAAATGCTGCTTCAGTCAATCTCCGGTCTAGCTTGTGAACGTGACACTTGACTTGTAAATTTCCCCAGTACATGTATCAAGTTAGATCTAATGGTTGATGGTGGACAACGATCAAACATAAGAAGGCTAAAATCATTCACCTGGCGACTTCATTCACTGAAAAATCTAGAAATCAATGCTTCATGGTGACTCCACTACAGGAAGATCAGTAGCTTTAAGATTTTCAAGATGGAACAAGTTGCAAGAAGATACACTCCCATGAGCCGAGATCACATTCCAAAATTCCCAAATAAAATGCCCAAGGTGGATTGGCTTCATAATTTTCCTATGCTCAGAAATGTGGAAGGTAATGACGTTGCTCTTAATCTGGTGAAATTTCACATTCATGTGCATAAATTAAAGATCGATTTTCCTGAAGACTGTTTGATGAAAATGTTTATGGCTACTCTGAAAGATGAAGCCCGATCTTGGTATGAAAGTTTGCCACCTGCTTCTATTTATTATCTAAAGGATTTTCATACAATATTCTTTGAAAGGTATAAAGAATCTTGTCCATCCTTAATATTAGTGCAGAATTGTTGTGAACACGTTAGTAGTTTCATTGAAGATCTTGAGAATTTTTATGGGGATAATGAATTGATGGACGGAGAAATCATGGAAGCATTGTATGAAAACTTGTTTCAGCATCACACGGAAATATTAGAGGATTCCTATCAAGACTAGCAGGTTGAAGATTTCCATATGGCTGAAAATGATGAGCAGGAAAATAATGTTCCAATCTCAGATAGTGATGACGATGAATCAGATCGAGAGGTAAATTGTGATGAGGAAAAACCTGTTGTTCCTAATCTCATAAAAGAGTGTTGTATTGTTGAGGTTGCCTCAAATGAAAAAAACAGAGTTACAGACCTAAATGCTCTCATCCCACCAGAACTAGATCTTCACAAGGAGGTAGTCCATTCCCTCTATGAAAAACAAGACGAGATCTTCGCTCAAGTAAGTGAAATGGTTTCCTTGGATGAATCGTTGGTAGATGATAGAAATGTCATATTTGAGTATCAAGAATCATCTGAAGTTTCTTTCCTTATGATTGATGAATGTAATGAGAATCTGGCTGTCGTATCATATGAAGATGACCTACAATATATTCAAGCTACAGAAGATCATAATATTCAGGACTGTTATTCAGATTCTTCTTCCTATGTCTCATTCTTTGAAATGTTTTTCCAAGAGGAGATCTACTCATCTACTTGTTAAGAATTTTTTGACGACCAGGAACATACTCTTACTGAATTACATTATGAAGACAGATCAGAATCAAGAGAAAAGGACACCTTGTTTCTTCAGCAAGAGGTAAATCTTAATGTTTTTCAGGATCCAGTGGCAAATCTATTGCAGTCAGCAGTGAAGGTAAATATTGTAATATTCAGTGATGAAGGAGATCATGGTCAATTATGTTTTTGGATGCCCAGTTACAAGTATCTATTGTTGACCAGAAGATCTGATCAGGAGAATCAATCAAGGAGCCATCTGCTTGATTGGTTACATTGGAAGGCACATTACACATGATTCTACATAGTCCATCAGCAGGCAGTGGGTTCTCATCATGCTTTGAAATCCTCAAATCTTGATGGACTGCTGCCATTAAAAAATATTTGTAAGTAATTGTTTTAGTTAAGTCAGTCATGAGTCATTTCTTTTTGTACTAAGTCAGTTTTTTCAGTCATTTTAGTTTCAAATTTGAGTCAGTTTGAGTTAAGGTTTCAGTCAATAAATGAGTCAAAAGTCTTGTGTCAGTTTGTCAAGTCACTGACTATATAGCCCAATGGATGAAGGCACTATCTGCTCTCCCAAATATCTATAGTTCTTGGCACCTCCCAGGAGCTACCATCCCCATCGGAGCCAATGTTAGAGTCTGTCTTTGTAGCCCTCCGTCAGAGATCAAAATTTCTATTTTTGCATTTAATTTTAGGTGTCTCACTCAATTCACTTAGTTGCATCCCGCTAGGCGCATCGGTCATCTGACGGTAGGAGGCTTTTCACTCATACCCCTCATGTCTTGTACCTATTGTTTTGTGTCTATTCATCAAAATCAATTTTAAAAGTCATTTACAGTCATGGATTGTCTCTTGGTCAGCAAAGAGTCATTTCAGTCCTTAGGTCTATGGTTTCACGAATTCAGTCTTCAAAGTGTCCAATAATGCCAGCAGGCACATGAGGGAGGCTCGAAATCAGTTTCCATTGCAACATTTTATCATCATAACACTTGATAAGGATTTTTCTTCAAAACCATGTTTTGAAGAAAAATGGTCAATTTTGTTTCTTTTTGTAATTAATGCATGTAATTTTTAAGTTCTTCAAATGTAATATTGCTTTAGGCGCAACCCTGGTCACCTTGCCGAGTTCCAGGCCATTAATCCCTGCAAGACAGACAAGATAGTTCATCATTCAGCTCAGAAAATCACAAATCAAGCAAAACAGAGTTTCAAATTGAAGTGTCAAAGGTTTCAAAACTACAAAAGTGGGTTTTTCGCATCAAAAATCAAGGTCCATGATATATAAGGCATTTCTGGTGTTTAAATAATCCATTCACATGACAAAGACATCAGAGAACCAAAGACAAGTCATGGAGGAGCGAAAGCATTGTTTTAGGATGAATTGTGTGTTGAAATCAGCTGCGCGGCATGTTGGTTGAGTGTCCGGCACACATGGCGTGCGCGGCGCATTGGGCAGTTTTGCGCAATGTAAAAATACATTGGCACGGTGAACATGGCGTGCGTGGCGCATTGTGCTAGTGCACGGTGCACAGGGATGGAACGTTAAAATTTTTGCTACCTAACTCAAACATCAAATGGAACGGTCTCCTCTGCTCCAATTAAGGTCAAGTCGTCTTGCAATCGCCTTTGATTTGTGTTTGGCGTGGTTTTATGACTGATTATGAGAATTTGAATATCAAACTTTAAGCCATAATATCTTATTAAAGATTGTTATTTGAAGTTTTGTGTTGAAGTTTTAAAACATGTTTGGTGCCACTCCCCGCATTTTTTTCCCATCTCCCATGATCCCATTACTACAGTTTATTTCCTTATATCCCCTTACACACTTATTCCTAAGTTCCATTTTCCTATCCCTGAGTAACTTTATCCCTTATCATCTATTTCATTTGTATAAAAATTCCCAAAATCCCAAGTTACTCCAAAATTCAAGTGGTTGTCCCCTCTTCCAAATTTTTCCAAATCCTCAAAGGGAAAACTACCACAATACTTCATTGTTCCCACTGCCCCATTTTTACCACAGTCCCTTCCTACTTGGCACACATTTGGCAATTGAAGAAACAAAGGCACCAAATTTTCATACACTTGGCAAAATCAACATACACCTTGCATGGATACCATGGAGACGGATACTTATATGATCACGATCACTGAGTTACATGCGCCTAGAAGGCCAACAAAGAGAAGAATAGGTTGAGGAACATGAAATACCATTACTTGGCGAGAAACAACGTGTGCAAAGTAAGAATCAGGAACTTAAAGACTGAGTTGTAGAAGGCATCGAGGAGGTGGAAGAGGCCTGATCCACTTCAAATCTTGGCTGAAGCTTCTTTGGCTGAGCATCATACTTGATGGGGGACCTTCACTCCAAATTTCAGCAAATTTGGAGACAATGTTTGTCATTTTTGAGTTTTTGGTCACAAAACAGGTTTTCCTGCCCAACGCGTAGCGCCACCTTGTGTGCGCTTACGTTTGAGAGATCTTCTGGAGGAAAACTTGAAATTTTTGGATTTTTTATGAAAATTTATGCATGCTCAGGAATGGCCTAATAATTTCATCAAGTTTTGGGTGGCCTAAAGGGTCAAAAACACCTTGAAAATGGCCTTTCTGCCACCTTTTGCACACATAGGAACCAGTCTTGGGAGATTGAAGTTGTGGAGGGGAAAATGACATCCAAATCCAGATATTCCACTTGGATTGGAAAGTATACAGGTAGGGCTTTCCAACGAGCTATCATGAGCTCAATTTTGACTTCCGGAAGTGCCTCAAAATCACCTCCAAAGTGGCGCGATGCATTGAGTTTTCTGGCGCGGCGCATAGAGAAATTTAGCCCCATTTTCACTCTTCAACTCAGAAATTCGCCTAGTTTTGACTAGTTTTACATTTTGATGTAACTATTGATCTATCTTGATGTAATTTTATGACTATGATGTAATTTTGTTACATATTTCCTTGTTCTAGAGGATTCATTCACTAAAAAGTGAAAATTAAATGAATGAATCAGTTTCCTACCATATAGAGGCAAGTTGTTTGATTGCCTAGATTTCAGTTCCTAGTTTAGAATTGGTTGAAAGAGCTCCTAGAAGGATGAGCTCGACCCATAGAGGCATGAGAAGGTGTTAGGATGGTCTATATGATGTATTTTCTGAGTCATTTTCAGGGTTGCACTCTTGGGAATAGTTTGGGACCTCTTTGTATATTCATTTCATATTTTTGGCAAAGGAAAGACCAGAGTTTTGCAGCACTTGTTGGGACCCTTGTGGCTCTAAGTTTTGATGATGTTTTTATCCATGTATCTGTAAGTTTCATTAATGTTTTATGTATGCCATTTCCCTTCTCTTTGCTTCTGAAATTAAACAAATGAGTAACTAAGGTAGAATTCATTAGTTTGTTGGTGCTCTACCTTAAAATTTTGTTTAGTTTTATATGTTTTCATTAGTTTGAAGAGGATCCTTGCACCCTCTTGCCCTCTTCAGCTCCTCAGAAATATTCTCCATCCATTCATTGAATTTGAGACATCAAATTCATTTCCTTCCCTGCCCCAACTTGAACTCCGCAAGAATTTGGCCTCATCCCCAAGCCCAAAAATTGCCTTTCCCTTTTTCCAACAAAAAACCCTAAACATCAAAATCAAACTCCTTGATTCATATACCTAGCCTAAAATCAGTATTCATTTCAAGTCATCTCAGTCCCTATTGATTATTTTTACTGATTTTGACCCGAAGAGAGCCCTCTCCTGTTCTAGTAGGGCTAGCTACCAGACTGAGCGTGGTTTGGTGTTATCCTGTCTCTGCCTTCCTTCAGTTTGAGGTAGATTTAGGAAATAAAACTTGCGACGTTTGGAGGCAGCGGTCGCAATAGTGATGCTTTGGGCCATAGTTTCGTAATTGCGACGTCTTCCTCCAAACGTCGCAATTGCGACACTTTGTCTAAGTGTCGGTATTGCGACACTTTTCTATAAACGTCGGTATAGCGATGGTTTCGGGCGGGATGGAAAAAATTTGGGGAAATTTCCGACATTTGGTCAAAAGCATCAAAACCAAGTGTCAGAATTTCCGCCAAACGTAGTAGTGACATAAGCAAATCATAATGCTATTATGGGAATTTCTGTTGTTGTCTAAAAGTGCACTTAAATTTCAAATTTTACAAAAACATCTAATAATTGAAAAACATAACTTAAATACATGTATATGCATATTTGGGTCAATATAAGGTGGATATGATGGTAAATAGATGGATAATATGGAAAAATAAGGTGTATTTTCTAAACAAAAATAGATAAAAACAAGGGCCAACAATCCCCATTGTTTCCGATAGAATTTGAAATCGGTATGCTCAGAACTGATCTTGAAGTTGGTTTGGATCTGTTATATGCCCAGAAATAACGACTAGCTCAGCTTAATGAACTAGATGAAATCTGTTCAATGACTGTCTAGAGGACTACTGCTATTCAGCAGCAGAGGATGAAATGGCACGATAAGTTTATAAAAAACAAGGTGTTTCATAGGGGAGACTGGGCATTAGCACAGCTCTGTTTGGGATTTTTAGGGGAAGAGAAAGCTTTTGCACTCCACAAAATGGGAAACTATAGAGTGGAGGACGATCATATTTGATAATGGAATTGTCAGGCTAGTTACAATTGATGATACATGTGCTTCTTTTATAGCAAATGGACATCGCCTGAGTTTATACCATCATCCAACCTCTAAGGATGCTTTCATCAAACATCTCTCTGAGAAATCTGGTTTGAAGGTTATTCAATAACAGAGAACTCTTCTCTTAACTCTCGCTCTCTCTCTCTCTCTCTCTCTCTCTCTCTCTCTCTATATATATATATATATATATATATATATATATATATATATATATATATATATATATTAAATACTGTTACTATTTCTTTTATTGTCTTTTTGCAAGAGTTACTACTAACGAGTAATGTTGTAGAGCTTAAAATTTCCTAAGTATTGATGCTACTACTCGATGTTATTACTCTGGATGCTTCTACTCGTGATGTTGTTACTCATTGGATGCTACTACTCATGATGTTTTTACTTCGTATGATGCTAGTCGTGATGCGACTACTTGATGTTGTTACTCTGCATGCTGCTACTCATGATATTGTTACTCCAGATGCTGCTACTCATGATGCTGCTGCTCGATGTTGTTACCCCAGATGCTGCTACATGTGATTCTTCTACTCGATGTTGTTACTCCGAATGCTTATACTTTCGATGCTGCAACTTGATGTTGTTACTCTGGGTGCTGCTACTCCTCTATGTTGTTACTCCATCCGCATCATTACTGCGTCGTTATTCTATCAACCATCACTTCCACCAAGTAGGTTTCCAAGTATGTCTCCATTTGACTCTTATGGATTTAATCAAATAATCCATGAATAAGACATTGATGCAGTGGATGACTAATTTTATGTTGGGGGTGGGGGGGGGGGGGGGGTGGTGTCGTCATAAATAAACGACAACATAATGATTATTCCAAAAGTCATTATTACAACTTCGTGTGATGGGACGCCCTACGATCCTTACCACATTCTGTATAATCATTAAATATGTATTGGGATCAGAAACACACACATGATACCAATTGACTAGTCCTTTCCACCTCATGCGAAATAATTACTTTTTCACCCATCGCACTTACCATACTTTCCCATGGTTTTCTTTGTTTCCTGAGAAATAATCAGCTGTATTTACCATTATTTCACGTCATTTTTCACCATGATGTTTTTTCCAAATTTGGTACCCACCACTCTTTCCAATAGTCTGTTGTTCCAGAGTGTTGTTACATTTTCTATAGGATGGGCGGACTAGCTGTGTGGCATGAACTTGAAGATAGAGTCTTATTCCGCAGTAATGTAGATGTGTGGCAAGTTTTTGTCAATGTAGGATGGGATATATACTTTGATATATTGCAGGGAGTTGACAAGGGAATCACAATGGATTTTGTGCTAAATTTGAATGAGAATTTCTCTTGGGTCAGAGGATTATAAATTCCTGTCACAAAAGAAGTAATCGTGGAAGTTAGTGGGCTAACACAACAAGGGAAATAGTGGTTTTCTTGAAGAATTCCCCTCCCAGAGTTTCCTGAACTTTTTTTTCAGGCAAGAGAAAGCGTCATTCAATATGGGAGAGGGTATGAGTGCAAATATGTACCGTATCCATGGAATGAGGTAGAAGGCTTTATGATGAAACACATAGCCTATGAAGGACAGGCCACAACTCTGTTCAAATACCATTTCAAAATCCTAGCTCACCTTCTATTTTTGCAGGCACACGTTCATTCCTTAAACATTCCTTTCTTTTTATTAAAATAACTTCAGCACATGGCATAGTCCGCTCAGAATTCGCGCCAGATGTTGGTAGTCCTGTCCAATCATGGATTGGTTCATTTGTTGGTTATGCATGCAATAGTTCGATTTCAATTTTCCTGGGTAGAAATGTGTGGGTCATCAGAAGAAGAGATAGCAGTTGTTATTGCTGCTAGAGAGGAAGAACCAGTACCTCTGGCTGATTTTACAAAAGAAGAAGAGTCAGATGAAATGGAAATAGATCAGGAAGAACCAAAAGAAATGGAGATGGAAATATATCAGGAATAGCTGGAAGAAATGGGGATGGAGGAGACAATTGGTGATACAGTCAAGGCTACCGCACAAGAACCACCCTTGCCTGAGGAACCTATAGATGAAGGAATCATGGGTATAAGGGATGAATTTGAGACTATCCTACATTCATCGACTTTCACTAATGAAGAAAAGGAAAGAGGGACACCAGCTAGAGGGTTGGAAAGTGATGTCGTTATGCAAGAAATAGCATCACCTGCGCAAGAAAATATGAATATTGAAACAAGCGGGGGTGTCAAACAAAAACCACCCCCGACTTTGTCAGAACAGGGAGACAGAGAAGAAATAACCTGCGAAGTTGACATTGCTCCAAAGGAACCAGTATCGATCGTAGGCGTGGAAGAGATGCACGAAGGATAGGAGGACAGAAAGGAAAATATCCTTAAAGTAGACAATGTTCCACAAGAACCAATGTCGACTGACTAAAGAATCAATGCATGAAGGTTTGGCCCAAGTAAGAAATGAGGGTGATGAAGGTATTTCCCATTCTCCTTTTTAGTCTATAATGCCTAGAGGAGAAAGGGTGTTTCGCTCGTCCCCACGATTAATGGAGGAGATTGTTGTCCCACAAGTACTGAGGTTTGTCGACTCAGGGAATGATATGACCAATATTGGTCCATCAATTGTTTATTCTCAGCAAGGGCATCCACAGGCTCAAAAGGGAGAAGAAAATTTTGTGGAGACACTAGAGCATAAAATGGCCGATAAAAGTTTTGACTGGGTGACAGAATTCCATGAGGTAAATGAGAAGGAGAATGCTCCTGAAGAAAGGGAACCAAGTAAGAAAGACCTAACAGAAAAACTAGTTGATGACAGTGTTCCACTGCCTCTTGAGCCTGGTACAGGCTTGGGAGATGAATTCATTATCAAGCAAGAATGGATAGAACAATGTGAAAGTAGGAGATTACCTCTCAAGAAAACTTATTAGCTTCAGTTTAATGAAACCATGTGATTGAATAAGGAAGTACGAAAGTTGAGGAAGCAATTATCTCAGTTGAAGAAGAAGGTAAAAGTATATAAATGGAAGGAAATAAAACTTAAAATCGAGGCCTCCTCTATGGCTACATAGACTAGTTTGATTAAACATATGTTTGAATCTTGATAATTCTTCCTGGCTACTGAAATTCAGAGATGGCAATCTGCTGCGAATGGACATAAGAAGGATACAATGCAAGTTTGAGAGCAGGCTACTAGGATTGTCACAGGGTATATAGAACAGTTAGATAGAGTGCGGCAGAGGCAAGAAAAATAGCAAGGTAAGATAAAGGAGTTAGAAGAACATGTGAAAATGTTGAAATCAGATAAGGAGAAGATGTTTACCTTGGCATAACAGGTGATGTCCTATAGACCTCCTGCTCATATTTATTCCTTATTCCTTCTTGAAAAGTTCCTTTTCTTTTGCCTAGATAGTATATATAAGGAAATTTGTCATGAAATTGAGGATCCAATACACTTCCTCTGTATTTTTAAAATTCACGATATCATAGGTCAGCACTTAATGTGTAAAATCTACATGCATGGTTACTTCCTAAGGCATGATCAGGCCTTCAATCCCGTTCCATTTGTGGGGGATATTAATTTGAGTGCCTTCACCTCCTCCACTATCAATCAGGTTAAATGGAGAAAGGCCTATGATACGTTTGAAGAAAATCAAGTTACAAGGTCGCTGATGATGAGGAGAGAGCATGGCCACGCAGAAAATATTTATAATAAGAATTTTAACTTTTTATAGATTGAGGGGCATAAGGGACATATGTTGTCAACCCAGAAATGGTGTGCAAAACTCTGTGTTAGACAGATAATAGCTTTCCGAAATGAAGCGCTAGAAAGCTTTCAGAGGAGGTGGATGTTGTCATCATCAGCCGTCAGAGGTCGAGAACCTTTTGGAGCACCCAACTTTGCATGATCACTAGAAAGAGTTCCACATTTTGTAGCCTATATTCATACCTGTGGGGTCCAGTGGATGGGACTGAGGTTTCAGTCTCCCCTCATTTGGTTTCCAGTAGAGCAATATACTCTCGCATACAATGTCAGCCAAGATTGGTGGAAGGATGTTGTTCTGACAAAAGGATATAAACCCCCTGGAACATAGATGGCCAGAGAATATGACCTCACACAACTTCATGCCATCCACAGTCAGTCCAACCCAGATCTGAGAAGAACACGAGCTACATGAGGACATGCAGATAGACCAGTTGGAGGGAGATGTTGGGTACCAAATCTGTATACTTTTCTCTCCTATTTTCACCCACATTTCTACCTCTTTGGATCATTAATTTCTCTAAACACACGAGGTAAATCCATTCCCACTGTCTTCTATGGAACGTTTGATTAATGAAGTAATAGTCATGGAGGTTTTACGTATGCAAGTATTAAATCCATTATTTCCACAGATTTGGCAAGTAAAAGAATTGCATTTTCAAGCCATGAAGAAACTCCGAATTCTTAGCATTATCTCAATGTTGCAACAGTGCAACATATTCCAAATTACCCCAGATCTATTCCAGTTTTTCGTGGTTTCCTCTCGGAAACTAGTTTTCTATTGTAACAATTGTATAATTGTAGATATTTAATTGTTAGATGGGAAAGATGGTTTTCTTGAACATTGGTATAAAAAGGGCCTCAGGGCTGTGAATTAGGGTTAAGCATAAAGAGAATGATATTGTAACAGAACGGTTTTTAATCAATTGAATTCACATCATTTTTTTGTTCTATTTGTGAGTTGTGAGTTTACCACAGCCCTGATCAGAGAGTTGGTCCCACTCTTCTGATCAGGTGCTACGTTATTTCCCTTTTTGTTGATTTCATGTTTCTGTTTATTATTGTAACTGTTGTTCAAGTATGATTATGTAATTGTTGTGAATGATTTTATAATTCTGCGATTTATCTTTAATTGTTGTTACAATAGTTTTTTTTTTTAATTATTAAGCCTGTGTTCAATAGCAGATTATGTTATTTATCTTGCATATATTGTGCACGTTAGTCTTGCAATATCCAACGCACTCGGATTGATAATTAATAATGTGGAAAAAGGGTTTGAATATTTTTTCACCCTTGGACACCAACACCATCGCCAACAACTAGAATATTTCAACTGTTTATCTCCCCATCATCTCTCCTTCCTCCTTCAAATACATCTGTGCAACTGATTATTTCCCTTTCTTCTTTGTGCCACCCTACATTATCCCACCCTCTACGGTCATGAAATCCTTTTGTCTTCTCCAACTTTCACTCTTCTGAGATGGCTTCTTAGCATTTCCTTGTGTCTTGTTCATCCTTTGAGTAGTGCTTTATAGAACTCCAAGTCCCTTTATCCCCCCTCATAGTTGATTGTGACATTGATCCCACCATTACGATATTTTGATCTAAATAATTGCATTCCTACACAAGCTCAGTAACAATATTCCTTTGGATCAATTTGATATGAAGGCTCACACATGCTATTATTCTCAGTCGAACTAGTTTCAACTGATTTTATTTCTTTCACCTCATTGTCAGCATCATTTAGTTCCTCAACTTGATAATCCATTGTTCAATATGACAACTCGTGTGCTTCCCCCTACAAACCAAATCAGATTCGACAAACTTCCCAGCCACTTTCTTTCATTTCGAAAGGAATTACGATACCAAGGATGATCCTTTAAGCATAGTGCTCGTGATGTGATTCTGACCTCCCTCTAAATTTCTAAACCCTTGCATGCTAGATTCCACCATCACTAGTGTATTCAAATTCCAAGGATACAATTCTTACATTCCCCTTTAAATTCCCGATACGATATTTCTCTAGCGACTTGGCCCAAAAAATTTCATTATATCTATCTTATCAATACTTCTTATATCATTTCCTTTCCCCTTTGTAATCATTCTTTCTACCATGCAATGTTAGTTTAATCTATCACTTCCTACTAGCTCTAATCCCTACTGCCACTAGAAATCATTACTGCACACCTACTCCTAATCCATGTATACCAAAATTTATTTATAATTAGAAGGGATAGCACCTATTTTCATGAACCCTTAATTAAATTAGTCACCTTCTCGGAAGGTGGCACAACTTATGATTTTTCCACCTTCATTATTAATTATGATCATTAGACCTCCTCTCCTATGTTTAACCTTGGCGCTAATATTTTCTGCCACTCTCTCAACAATGTTAAATATTGGATCCAAGTACTTGCACAAAAATTTTGTAACCCTTTCAATGGTATCATCGTCCTAATAGTCCCAAATGGCTACCATCTTGAGACGTTCCTCTATCCCAGTGTTCACCTTCTGAGTCCTGATAATTTGTGGGTTCTTTGCAAACTGCGATGGCAGTCCACCTATTGTGCCTTCCCCTTGAACTTCCAGAATTTGAATGTTCCTGGAATCGTCATCATCCTCTCCTTTCTCTGCTACATTGTAGCACTAAAAAAACTCTTGCAGTTATTAAAAATATCAATGCAAACACAATAAAATGCTCCCCAAAATTATCAGTTCCTTTGCAACAAATATCTTTTGTCACAGTACCTTCAATGCTTCATCAATTTTTGGGTCTTCCGCTTCTAACAAAAATTTGGTGTTGGAGTTTTGCACCATTTCGTTCCAATCCTATGTTCCTTTGTGCACTTCCAACCCAATATACCAGTTCGCTAGAATTGTTTCCAAGGTGTTTATGAATTGATGCAACCACTCTTGTTGAGGCACTCATCCCTTGGTCCATGCTACCACACACTACTTAAGTGTGTCGTGGATAACTCCTTTCCTGAATACTTTTCCCCAAGGACCCTAGAGCTAGTATTGAATCTAACATTCATCAATTGACTACATTGCTTCCATCCAACGACTTGTTCTTTATGTGAATCCTCCCATTGGGTTGGGGTTGTGCGCAACACAACATCCAACATGATAATCCTTTGATATTCTTGTATTTATTATTCATACTCCTATAAAAAAATATATAATTCAGATAATCCATCGAAACAATGTGGATTATGCACCTTAGTTCCTATCCATCCCACCATCCTTATGATATTCACTTATATCTACGTACTAACGTCATGCAACCAATTCTTCCTCTGAATCTAAGGCATCTAAGGCATAGGATCCAATGTTGCACCAGATCGAAACACCGTCATTTTTTGGATTGATGTAGTCCTCCCTTCAAGCAATGAAATTATAAATTTTTTCCAACTCCTCCTGACTAAGCTCACCTTTGACTAGCTTGACGTATTGGTCTCCCTTGTGGAGATCCAATGGTGTTATAACTCGAATATCACATGCTCAAAAATCATTTGTCTTTTCTTTAGGTTAATAGTTACCTTATTATCTAAAGCCCAATCGATCCCCAATAGAGAAGGATAGGGATTGATGTCATCATTGATCTCAATTAGTTAAAAGTTAGCAGTGCTTGACACCCCATCAATATCCATCAACACTCTTGAAAATCATCCAATAGGAAATATACAATGTTGGTTTGCCAACCTTGAATGAATTAGATACCAAGTCAATTTCGGCTTCCCCATTATCTCCAATGTTCTTTTTCGTAAGATATTTACATCTGACCCCAAGTTGAGTATGATATTATCCATGTCATATTCCTCGATCTATTCACCAAATCATAATTAAATTCTAGTTCTCTTCCTGCAAGCCACCTGGTTTACTGCACACATAAAATTTCGCTCAGTGGAGACCTCAGTTCCAATGGCACACTGCTACACCATATTCCTGAACGTTTCCAGAGCCTGGGGGTATTTAGAAAACTCTAGGCAACTTTGTAGCTGAACTAGACCTATTATTTTCCTCTACTCATCATCTATAGTGTTATCATATATTATTAGCATGGTCGTCTCACACATTACATTCGGCCCCATTTCGCCGCAACCATCTCCCATGGGGCCTCCTTATATGTCTTCTTTTCTTGAATGATGTCAAACTTCAGAGGAGATTCTAATGCTCTCCTTACTCATTGTAGTTGTAATGTCTAGGGTTTCACAGTGTGTAACCCTATCCTAACACCTCCTTGAGTCATCACGCCAACCTGCTCTTTGGTCCTTCAAGGTTTGTCATCTATCATCTTCACGTTGGGTCCCTTCTTCTCCTACCACTTGGTGATCAGCTAGGGTGAGTTCTTAGTCATGTGATATAATGATTTACAATAGATGCAAGTGCAGCAGGTGTTAGTGCAATCTTGCACCAAATTACCATGTTGCCCATAATTGTAGAATATTATTGTGCTTTGTCCTCAGCCAAATCCTACTCTTCCCGACCTGGTCCTCTAGATCCTCTAGTCATCATGCCTAGTCCTAGACCTTGCTCATTATTTTTCCCACCCTGGTTATACCCTATTTGGTTGAATCCATGTAATGGTGCCTTAGTCCCTTCGGGGCCCTACACCCAAAACAAGTCAAAATTTCACTCACACATCAACTTCAGTGAGGAGAAATGATGATATCATGCCCTATGGAATTGCAGAATTCTCAAAACAGAGTGTGGGTCGTTGCCTCATATTTTCGCATCATTGGAAAACTTGTCGATATATGGTCCTATACTCGATAGTTCTCACACCACATTCCCATGCCCTGCGTAAGAAGATTTGTTTCACCATTTTCCATATCATTTGTCAACAAATTGCATTCATTTCTATGGCGAACCTCTATCTAGCATAGGGTGCACAACACTTCCTCCTGATTTTCATACCTTTCATAAAATCGTGAAGTTGTAAGGTTAGCGTAGCCAGCTGTGATTACACCTGCATCATTCCATTGTTTTCTCTGCCTCTTGTTGGTGAAGCCTCTAGTTTTAGCACAAAATCTAGAGCCTCTGACTATGTGCTTATTTGATATTGAGTCAATGGTATCATGATATGCAATAGTAGTCCCACGATGAGCCATTCTTCATGTTGCACGTCTGATATCTTGAACGTCAACCTATCCTTCAAGACTTTGAATCATTGGTCAAAGTCCCATACCATCTCACTTGGACACTATTTAATTTCCTTCAATTCGATAATGCAATGGAACTCTAACTTTTACTTTTGGATTTCCCTAATCAATGCCTACTTGATCTCTGCTAGAGTCCTATTATTTCCAGATAGAGTCACACTTGTATACAATCTTTGTGGCCTCAGCCTAGGCCTGTTTGGCTGTCCAAATGGTCTTAGACACTTATAAATGTTATTCTAGGTCCTTGGTCCCTTAACCATGAAATAAGGGAATTTGTAAGTCTACCCCTGTCATTTTTCTTTGTGCAATATTTCTTGATGAAATAATTCCACCCGCACTTGTTGAACTTCCACAAAACCACGCACTTGATTGTTAACCACTCTAAAATTGAGTACCCAATGTTGCTCCTCTTGTAGTTTGACCAATTCCACTACTACAAGTATTTCCTCCTTCTTGACTACAATTACCATCTACGTTAGTCATATTAGTGCGTTGAGTACTTATCTCCTTGCTTATGGATGCACATGGGGTTGTGGGCTTGACACCAGGCATGACCATATTCTTCTATTTTGGTTTCAAAGATTTTTTGTTACATGGACTTATTTTTTCTCCTTCTCCTTCCTCTATTCATATTGTATTGAACTGTATCCCTTCATAAATATGGTCACTAGCACTACTCCTTGTCCTTTTGTGGCCTCTCCTAGCCCTTCCCTATGGGCTTCTTATCTCAATAGGCATTGACATTGGCTGACCTCCTCCTGCATTACCCCATCGAAAACTATTTCCACTCCTCAAAGTGTCACCCTCATAACTCTCTTGATTCATCCTATTTCTCTCCCTCCTATGTGTAGTTTCGGGCCCAATGTCATCTTCCACTACAATCCTTATACTTCTTCTCCTTTACTTTTCCTCAAACCATTCCCTAGTTCTCCCCCATTTCCCTTCATGTGCGGGTGGCCTCGATGCTCATTGTATCAAATTCTAGTGGCAGAAATTTGTAGTTGTATAACATCATTGTGATAAGTAACGGTATTGACCGTATGAATTTTCCTCTCAATCCATTCAAAAAAAAATTCTCCACTGTTGTGTATGACATCATCACCTCCAATGTGAACTCGAAAATGTGTCTTTCCAACACACTTTCAAACCATAAAGTAACAACACGAGAGGTTTTATTACTTATAGCTTGGAGTTGGCATACTTCCTCTAGTGTCCACTTCCTTAGTCCATCATGGTAGTATGTCATATTATCGTCCTTTAATAGTTAGATCCACTCTATCAGGATATTTTGGAATTCCACAAAGAAGACTTCATGAAAATAAATATACACATACTTTTGCAACCATTTCTTGATGCTCTACTTTCTATCCCTGATTTCCTTCATTTCAATCTTGTGCTCCTTTGACTTAAGCCACCAAGTAATATAATTCTAGGTTGGGTTCCATGGATTCCACATTCCTACAATATAATCCCCTCACACAACAATTCTAGGTCTTGACAACAAAATCATTTTTTGGCACGCGAGATTTTGATAGACGTAGGATTTGTTGCACAGTGGCAAACAAAAACCGACTCAGCATCAACCCTTTCAGAAACACCCACTAATCTGATATTCCTATGATACCAACATGATCCAATATATTTTATTTGTTTGATGTTAGCATAATTGCATGAAAGAGCATGTAAGAACCATATGTGCAAACATTTAAAGAAGAAGCAACATAAAGGATACCATAAGGATAATGCAAAAAAAAATTTGATAATAGAGTTCATCCAGTGTGAACTACATCTCTGGGCCCTACATCAATAATGGGGATTCTTCTTCATTCATCTTAGAAAAATTGAAAATGAGTACATGGAAAAATGCATCATTATACCTCCAATGTTGGGAGTGACTTGAAAATGGGCTGCTCAAATCCAAAAACAGATTGCACTAGTTACACCATGGTGAAATTATAGTTAAAATGAGTATAAAATCAGTTATATTCTACCCTTGTCAACTCTGGACCCCCTAGAGAATCTCTAAATTCTACAGAAGATTCATAGCCAAAACATTCCAAGGAATATTCTCCTTGAACTCTATGCCCACAACAAGGATTTTCCCTCGTGTTCATAGTTCCAGTACCTCTTAATTCCACCTCTGCTCTTGGCCTTCGTTTGAATGAAATGTGTCTTGCTTAAATATGTCACGCCAGCAATCATTGCAAAGACCCGTCGGCTGGAAAATTGGTTATTGCCACTATATATAAAGTGTTGACCTGCTTGGGGTCATGAGTGTAAAACCACTATAGTCTAATTTAACATATAACCCAAAAAATATGTTCTTTTTTGAATTTGCTAATTGTTAACCGAGCATGGATTATTAACTGCCAAAACTTTCATTTGAGTTGCCCATTATAACTGTCGGGTGCCAAATAAACCACTGACATATATTTTTAAACATAAAACTAATCATTATGTGTTATAAAATAACCTATTAAGTTGTTAGTTAATGGTTATGGAACTGTCAAACCGATTTAACAAACCATTGGCCCAAATTACATTAATCGCCAAAATTTTTATCTATCTGCCAACCTATTGGATGAACAGGCCCAACTGGCTGCCCATTGGGTACCACGTGGCACCATCTGATTGGGCCATGTGGCCCCATACTATTGGGCCACCTAACCGCCTCCAACTTCGACATAGGGCTGCCATATTTCGAGGTTCCTCACTAAAAAATATGCTAAATTAGTCATAGATCTGTCAAATTTTACTGCCAATTTGTTTGGATTGCCGATTTTGGTGATGCTCCACATTTATCTGGTGCATTACTAATTTTTCCCTTTCACCAAGTTTGACCACAAATTTGACTCGATATAAAGTTTGCATATGAAATCAGATTGAGTTGTTGTTTGCACCATTACATTCATTGTGACAAGCTCTTCAATCTGAGGCCAGATTTTCTAAGTTTTCAAGACTCTTATTTTTGGGCCATTATGGATCCTCCTAGATCACCCACAGAGTGGGTGAAGTCTCACCCGAGATGATAATGGGTGACTGTTGGGAAAATGTTTCTGCAGACTTACAATATTGTCTAAGATCTATGACACTAGACTCCCACCAGGCATACACTCCACCATCACCCTAATATTGTGCACTGTGCAGTGCTTTAAGCCCCTTAACTCACTAGATAATGCACAAGTTAGAAGCGAAAATGCGCGAAAGGTCACCGTAAGATTAGAGAAATTTTGAGGTATAAAATGGGCCTCCTAAGAAAAATCTACAACCAAAATAAATTTTATAAGAACCAATAGTATTCAAGATGATGATGTCAGCGATGGGGGATGATTCACCATTTTTTGGGTAAAAAAGTAAAAAGATTAAAAAATATAAAATAATATAATTACTTTCTCAACTTGTATTTTTAACTTATCTCCCTAAGGTTTTACTCAAATTTCGAATGTGAGTACTCGTTGCATGCAAAATTTAATTCCTCATCCAAGGAATATCCATGTTTCATATTTTCGATGGACCCTGCTATAGGAAAAATGAGAAATACATGAAAAATTGTGATTGCAATCACATTTTTCATGTATTTCTTATTTTTTGTGTAGATGTGTTCATCGAAAGTATGCAACATGGGTACTCCTTTGATGAGGAATAAAATTCGTCATCCAATGAGTGTTCCCACTCAAAATTCGAGTAAACCCATAGGGAGATAAGTTGAAAATGTGAGTTGATAAAAATTATAATGAAACACTCATATATATATATATATAGGAACATTACTACAGGGATGCCTAACTGCTACAGACTCTAGCATATATGCCTACGAACACAAACATACAAACACATACATGATAGAATTAACAGTCGTTGACTATGTACACCCATTTTTGGACAAAATCCTCAGTTTCTTCTGTTTCTTCAGCCCAACCATCTTTTTTCTTTAGCATTCCTTCTTATCCTTGTCTGGAAACCCTTCGAATCTTTTTAGCCCTCTATGTGGTGGCTCCAACTGTCCTACAAGTCGTTGGGATATTTCTTGATTCCATGTCTCAATTGACCCATGTGTATTGACACCTCTTTGAAATATTTTCTCACTGATCTGCTCCACTCTGCCATTCGTCCCTCTCTTACAAAATATCTATAATCTCCTTCCCGCCACAATATCCGTTGCGAGCTTCATCTTTGCTACCAAAATCCTAATCATTGATATTCCCTTATGTGTGCCTCCTCCCCTTCGGTGTCACTACCTCTTTCCTGAATGGTCCACCTACGTCGTACCTTACCTCCTATGTTAGTCCTATGTTGTGTACAATCCATACCTTTCGCTCTCCTCAATCCTCCTGCACAGTCCCACACTTAACAAAATTAAACAAAAAGTCTTGTGGGCTCCAACACTCCCTCACAATGGGAAGTGAAAATATAAGAAAACTTTTAACTTAAATTACTTTATCTTTCATTGATATAAAAATATTTTATTTGTTAGGGACATTGCAATAATCTATTTATGGTTGACAAAAAAATAATTATTTTGTTACTAATATATATTTTTTTTTAAATATTAGATTTTAACTAAAATCAATTACACATCATGTGATATCAATAGTATTATAGTTTCATGAATGAATCAGGCGTAAACAAGTTGGTTTGCATAGGATTTAATCTTGGATAGGTCTTAGAATCTCCATGATAATATGGAAACCATGACATTAACTCATAATATTATAGCGAAAACTATTTACAAATTAAAAATATCCATAATAATACAGAGTGAATCTCCATAGTTAAAAAAATTATTAATTTTTTCTAAATCTAACTCAAACACTATTTTTTTTATAATTAATTATATAGTAATTTAAAATAAAATTATAATTTAATTAACTTTTATAATTTATCTTAATATTAAAAATATAAAATATACTATGAAATTAATATTTTAATGTAATAAATATTTATTAATCATTTAGTTTATAACACTATTATTTTTTTTTAAATATTTATAATTATGGCCAACTCTCCATCTAACTACCAACAATAATACCATCTTGGTGTCCCTCTATGAATCTGGAGTCTCGAGTCTCCCCCTCCATGACTATGGATTCTCATTTAATATTTACTATATCGCGAAATTCTTTTCCAACGTGTAAGTGATGGTAGTCTTCCAAATTCCATGGCCATGATGAGTTTCATTTATAATTTTCTTTACCATACATACTCAATAATTCTTTTCTTTACCCAAATTAATCTCTATTAGTCACCAATGATTCCACTTGTATGGCATAATTATTTTCAACATAAAAGACAAATAAAAGGGGTTCAACCCTACTATGAACTAGGTGTGGGATTATGGGTGTCGTAATCAACTAGGGCCACCTACTCCATGAACCCCTTCACCTTATCATCTTTGTTTGTGAAATGCACCGGAGATCAAATAGATCCATGGGGTAGATAGGTTCTTTTGGGTCTCGAATAGGTGGATTCTTTCCCCTCGGCTTTTTCTTAGTATTCCCTCGGCCTGTAGTGCCTCTACCTCCTCTCATGTTGCCCGAGGCATTCTTTTTGTGCGGAATATTCCACAATCTATATTAATATTCCCTATGTGATGTCCAATATATTCTAGTACTAATAATTTAAAATTATTTTTTAATTTGAAATCAATTTAATTTATTTTCTTTTATAAATTTTATAAATTATCTTTTTAAATTTATTAGTGATCTTTATTAATTCAATGACGTTTTAGTATTAATAATCCGAAATTATTTTTAAATTTTTTTGTGTGAAGCAAATAGCTATATTAAATCATGTGAAATTTATATTGTGAATAGTATGATTTTAAAATAGTCGGTTCTCACTCGTATCATATTTGTGGGTTAACAAATATAAGGAGAATTATATAGATATTAACAAAAGAAAGTTAACATATCCAAGATTAATTGTTTATATAGACCAGAACTACTTAAAAAACAAAATACATATGACCTTTATCATTATCTATCCAAGTTTCAAGGAGCACGATTATCCATCTTATCCTCTGCTAGGTGTCAGAGTTCTTCATGAACATGGGACTCCATGCGTGACATTGTACCATCGAAATTATCTAGATGCACATGAAGTCGCTTCTAACCTCTATGAAGGGAGACTAAACGATCTAGAATTTGCCACTAGTTATGTTGTATGCCATCCAAGAAGCTAATTGCCCCATTTTGGTCACTGCATCTATCTCATGAAAATTATTCAACATCCACTGTCACCTGGAATAGTTAAGTCTCCAAGGAATCAAAGGGCATAGGCAAGTCCATGCACCTAGGAGAGATGACAAATGACTACTCGAACTCCTCAACATCTTCTTGTGATTCTACTGAATGCACAACTCCCTACCCTTGCGGGCCTACCCCTCTCCGAGGCCATCCTCTCTATCACAATATGGATATGTTGTATCGGCTAACCACACCATGGGGTGACCTCTACCCCTGAATAATATGACCACTACACCACCCAATCCCTACTCTTGCAATGCACAAATCCACTGGTCTCCAATCTCCCAGATAGTGACTCTCCTAGATGTGCAGACCAAAAGTCAACAATACCACGCAATGAAAGACTCCTCCCATGAGTAGAGCCTCCACTTACTCACCCAACTTTTGTCATTCCGGCCAAGCCAAACACTACCCACTGAGTTCCCAAAGGCATTAAGATTTCAGTCCACCATCCCCCCTATACGTCGTCTCTCTATTAATAATAAAACATCATTAAACAACTTCTCCTCCCCCTAACAACGAAGGATAATATAATTTTCTATCCCAACCTAACCACTGGCCTCCTTACTCTACCCACACCTCCTTTTAAGGCCATAGAGTGACAAAAAAAATAGTATAAAAACAAAACCAAAAGAACTAAAAGCCAACAAACTAAAGTGATAAGAGAAATTATAGAGAAAATGCCGTGAGGGCCACCAAAAAGGTCCAAAGGCCACCTTCTCAAACCCAACACCAATCGTAGGAATCAAACCAAATTGAGAAAGCCACAAACTGGAACCAACAAAGAACATACAAAACAAAAATACTCGAGGGAAGGGGGGGTTTGCAACCCCAATATCCATGCCGCAAAAGAGCTCGGCTACGTGCACCACCTTCCACCTTCCTATCCTGAAATTGACTCTAGTCACAAAAATCCACCACAAATCAGGGTCCTATATGGTGAATTTCATTACCAAAAGAGACAAAGATGCACCCAACCTCCTCCCTCCATTATTCACATTACATAACGATTAGCGAAAGAAAAAAACAAGAATGGCTCGATTAGGTAGTGTCCCTGCTTTCCTGTACATACCACTCCCCCTGCAGTCCAATCCCTCATCTCCCACCACATGTAAGTGCACTCAATTGCAACCACAAAACATGTTGTACATTAAATCGCCTCTAGAATGTTCTCCCTCGCAATGCCAAGCGAAGCTTACATAATACGCTTCAATCTCATTAATGACATGTAGAGTAAACATTAATGCCTAGGTCTTAGGCTTCACTACTTGAGTTTTCCACTCCATCAAAAAGACATTAATTTTTCTCGCAAGATTATGAAAATTTCTGACATAAATTTTTGAAAATCTCGATTACAAGTGTTAAACTTTTGGATTTTGGGTGTCTGAGGGGGTTTTTGATGGTGTTGAATCCATTTCCACCATTAAAAAAACAATTCAAACACTCCAATTATGTGATTTAAAAAAATAAAATTTACCAGTTTTTGACAAAAAACAACCATCCAAATTATTTTATTGGGTCGGTAGACCACTCTTTTCTATTTTAAAATATAATGTTAAATTAATTTTAAGTAATGAAAAATTGTTTTTAATATAAAAGCACATGACTTAATAATAATAATAGAATCACTTTTACAAATGAATAACAAAGTATTATAAATACTCAAATTTGAGTTACATATACTTTTATATATTATAGCTTGAGTGGGCCTAATGGTTAAGAGCATGTGTTTCCTCATAAGAGGTCACATGTTCAAAACCGGAAGGGGGTAGAGTATGTATGCTTTCGTAGACTTAGCAGTCAAATCGCTGCACGAAGGTGGGTCCCTTGTCCCACAAACAAAAAGGTCTCATACAACAATTTGATGTCTAGCTTGAGTATGACCTTAAAATTGTATTATTATTATTATTATAACAATATTTTCCAAATTATATTAATTAAAAACCCTAAATATCATAAATTATTTCTTTCATATAAGAAAAATAAATATAATAAATAATCTATCTAAAAAAAGATATAAATTACTAACCAAAATTTTCTTATGACGCGCTAATTTAAGAATCAAGCTTTCTCTTTATTTGTAGTTAGTGACCGCCAAATGGTGTCGGTCTCACCCGCCATCGAAAGAATCTGAATACACGTGGGAAACCTTTCGCTTCGTTCCCAACCATAGTGTAGAAATGAATGCCCAAACTCGTTTCACACATTAGGAACCCCAAAGTTCCAGCCCGCAATAACCTACGAGATCTTTCCACGTGTCAAGTGATTGCATGTTCTCTGATTCTCTCGGGGCTTTCTATTTCCAACCGCTCGTCCCACGAAATCGATTGCTCTTCTACGGGGGCCCCTCCTACTGGACCCACATGTCTCCCTCTTATGACGTTGGCTTTGCCCCGAGGTAGTGCAAACCAAAAATGGTAGGTCGTAATTGTGACAAATGTGTTGAATGATACATTTCATTGAACAAAGGCATTCGATCACATTACAATCCAAAGGAATCAATGTGCTTTTTCTGATTTGGAAATCATGGAAATTTAGGGTAAAATTTATGTGAGATTTTTCAAAATTTAATTTGTAGCTGTCAAACTTTAAGATTTTGGGTGTTTTAGTGGTTTTTTATGACACTGAATCTATTTCTACCGGAAAAAACAATTACAAGATTTTTTGAGAAAAATTCCCCGGATTTTGGCCACTTTTGGCTATCCAAACAACTCCTCCCCCTCCGTGGACTTGTTTATTAAATATTAACAATATTACCAGCAATTGTCCCAAAAGGTGCAAAGAGAGACCAATAGAATTAATAAACTGTTATAATTTCAAAGACACATGTACATTTGAATTTAACATCCCAATATTACCAGCCTTGGAGAATACAACACTATTTAATAAAAAAATAAAAAGTGCAATCTCAATTCATGAATAAAAAATTACCATCTTTAATTAATTATGAAATTGTCCTTGTGGATAATAGAATCGTGAATTTATTTAAAAAACAATTGAATTAATCTATATTCATTTTAATCTCATATTCCTTCAGTTTCTAAGAATTATATTTCAACTTCAATATTATTTAAACTTCTAAGAAATATATTTCAACTTCAATAATATTTAGAATGAGTTTTAATGTAGTATTTTTATATGTCACAAGGCTATTAATTTGGCATTTTTTACTATCCAAAAATTCTCGCAAAAATAATTTTACATGTCCAGGGAATTATTCTATAATTCTTCTAAATTGTAAGTTCCTTTCAGTAAAAGCAAAACTTTTTTTATAGATTTTTGGCCTCTGCGATCCATCGATAAATTATGCAGAAATCTTTCGGCAATAATCAAATTACAATGAACAAAGTCGACATGTTTCAAACCAACTAGTGTGATTCATCATCAGGACAAAGTGAGAGATCGGATCCGGTCGTTGAGTTTAAATAGATGTAGAAATGGCAAAGTAAACCGTTAGAATAACAACTAATTTGACTTTGAAAATAATAACGGTTAGTTCTATTAATTTAATTATTTATTTAATACAACCTAACAGCTAGTTTGACTATTGAAATTAATAACAGTGAGATCTATTTAATAGTTTAATTTATATATAAAAATATTTTTATCTTATTAATATCGTTAATTAATTATTAATGCTACAAATATTATTTTATTATAATTATATATTTATTTTATTACAATACTTTATCTATCTATATTTAAAAAAAAAAAGAGGAGTAAAAAATAAATAAATTAAAATAAATTAAATTAAATTAAATTAAAATTAAAAATAAAAAATATAAATAAATAAAAAATAAACTAAAATCAAATAAAATATATATAAAATAATTTATTTTTTTTAAATAAAAAAGGATAATTAAGAATATAAGGCAGGGATCCAACACCTGCTTATATTCCAACCGTCATCTCTATTAAGATTTACGGGTCTTTTTTCAATTTCAAGGGCCTCTCTTAACTTACGATGACGAAAATGATCAATCCTGGCTAAGACCTTAGCCTCTTCGATGCAGATATGATGATTAGTCTTTTCCACATGCTCAGCTAGGGCAGAGGTGCGAGACCTTCCGTGCCTAATGTTAGCTGCATGTTCACATATCCTTTGGCTAATAGACCTACCCGTTTCACCAATGTAAGGTGTCCCACATGAACAAGGAATAATGTAGACACCTTTTCCATCCCTAGGGTTCACCGGATCTTTAACCGATTTAAGAGAGCTACGAATCGTGTTAAGGGGCTTGAAGGAAGATGAAACCCTATGCTTCCTAAGGATCCTAGCAATCCTATCAGTGGTACCCTGAATGAAAGGAAGCCTTACATTGCAGGACCACTGATTAGGCTCATTTTTATTTTTAACTAAGGGACCTCTTTCTGCTTTAAGAAAAGCTTTAAGTCATTGTGACTTACTATAACCATTTTTACAAAAGACAATTTGCATTCAATTGAAAGGATTTTTTAGCACCAACTTTTGTAACTCAGTAGAAAACTAAGACAACTGTTGGTTATGTGTTATATTATTTCCATGAATAGTTACACGCGTGGGAGGTGACAACCCCCCTTGTACGTTGCGGCAGGCGAAGCAGGGGGGGCGAAAGCCCCCCCTATTTGGGGGTTTGCAAGGGGTGGGTAGCCCCTTGCGCGGGGTCTAGGGCAGTGCCCCGGGAAATTTTTTTTCCCTTATTTTCCGGTGGGTGGACTTGCCTATGGTTTTGTGCATGGGTTTGCACATGGTTTTGGGGCATGATGGTTTTCAACCCCTGGCATTTTGTAGATCCAGTCAAAGGAACTACAGTTATGTTCTAATACAGGGTCAATGGATTGGGGTTTATGAATGCCTCGACATGTATAATAGGTGATGTAACACTAAAATGAATATAATGAAAAATCAAGTTGGTAGTCCCGATTTGGGATTGAGGGGAAAATCTTTGTGTATATATGTTTTATGTTTTATGCTCTCGCTATTGTTTATCTTCTATATTTAAGAATTCACTTGCAGATCATTTCTGTACAGGGTTAAAACTACATTTGGCATTATAGTTGTTTCAGATTCAAGGGGACGCCTTTCCTGCTGAGGGGTTTTTACTCGGGCATATGGTAGACCATGTTTAGTGGGAGATCTGCAGGATCGATTCTTGTGGTGAAAGAAGATGACGAGCAGTGGAAATATCGAGATCGAGAAATCTAATCTTCAAAATTTTGAGTTGGGGAAGCTCAAGATGGAGGATCTACTGGTGGATAAAGATTAGTGGATTGCAATAGATCCAAGTACAAAACCAACAATAATATCAAATGAAGACTAGGCGAATTTGGATCATAAGGAAAAGAGCACAATATGGTTGTGTATCTCAGTTTCGGTATTGTTGAATGTATTTGGGTAAGCTACGAAAAAGAATTTGTGGGTCAAGTTAGGAACTTTGTACCAATCTAAGTCTCTAGTGAATAAATTGTTCCTATAGAAAATGTTGTATAACCTGAGGATGAAGGATGGAGACTCGGTGACATAGCATATGAATGCCTTTAATACTGTGGTAAGTTAGTTGTCATCTCTTGATATTGAAATCTCAGATGAAGATAACAGTTTGTTGTGTTCTCCACTAGATTCGTGGGACAATGTGGTTATTGAAATAGGTAGCAATACAAATACCATGAATTTTGATGAAATTGTCTCAGCGTTTTTGTCGGAGGAAATGAGATGGAGAAATATGGAGTTCCAGAATGGAGATGCCTTATTTGTACGAGGAAGGTCCCATAACATAAACAAAAATAATTTTTCGAGTGGGAGATCTAAATCTAGAGGGAGAACTAAATCTCCAGGAAAGCATGTAAGGGTGTGCTGGAAATGCGGAAAGGAAGGGCATTAAAAAAAGGGCTGCAGATCTAAAGCTCCTACGAAAGAAAAGGGATCTGATGACGCTCCTTTTGTAGAGGCAAAAACCACCTCATATGAAGTTGAGGATGTGTATTTGGCTTCTTCTTCAAATACACATGTAGATCATGAGGCATGGTTGATTGACTGAAGTGCATCCTTTCGCTTCACTCCCCATAGGGAGTGGTTCTGTGAGTATGAGAAGTATGATGGTGGTGATGTATTCTTATGAGATGATAGGAAGGCCATAATAGTAAGACGTTGAAAAGTCAATTTGAAGCTACAAGGTGGAAGGATTATAACACTTCCTGGTGTTCTACATGTTCCTACATTAGCCAAAAATATGATTCCTGCAAGTAATATGGATGATGTAGGTGTAAAAAAACGTGTTCGAGAAAGATACCTGCAAGATGGTTTGGGGAGCACTGGTATTAATGCGGGGAGTTCGGATTGGAAATTTGTACAAGCTTCAGGGTGGCACTATTATTTATGGTTGTAACAATTCGTTCCTGACAGTGGAGCAGAAAGCCTAGCGGTCTCTGGAGAAAAGACCATGCTATGGCATAAAAGGCTTGGAAATATTGGGGAGAAGGGCCTTTGGATACTGCATGGAAATGGTATGGTAGAATATATGTCTAATTTCTCTCTGGATTTTGATTTCTGTGAACATTGTGTATATGTGAAGCAAAATCAGGTGGGTTTTCCTTGTGGTGCTAAGAGGGAGAACATGATATTAGAGGTTGTGCACAGTGATGTGTTTGGACCTATGTTGGTTCCATCACTAGGTAAGTCTGTGTAATATGTTTCATTTATATATGACTTCTCAAGGAATAAATGTATATATTTCTTGAGGAAGAAATCTGAAGTCTTTGACAGATTTAAAGAATTTCAGGCTCTGGTGGAAAACCAAACAAAGAATAAAATAAAGGTGTTGAGGACAGATAATTTGGAGAGTTCTGCAAGAAGGAATTTGAAGAGTTTTGTAAGAAGTGTGGTATAGCACGACATAAGACTACTCCATACGCACCTCAACAAAACAGAGTTTCAGAGGGAATGAACAGAACATTGATGGAGAAGGCAAGAAGCATGTTCAGTGGTACCGAGTTAGGACAAGAATTATGGGTAGAGGCAATGGAGATTGCATGTCACATAGTTAACAGATCACCGTGATCAATGTTGGAGGATAAGACTACACATGAGGCATGGAATGGTAAGAAACCCTATCTTTCACATCTGAGGGTATATGGATGTGATGCATATGTACATTTTCTAAAGGATAAAAGGACCAAGTTGGATAATAAATCTGAAAGGTGCATCTTTATTGGGTATAAGGATGGTTTTAAAAGTTATAAGATTTGGAACCCAGAAACAGGGAAGGTTGTGTATAGTTGAGATGTGGTGTTTAGAGAGGTGAAAGATGTTAAACACGAAGTCCTACCAAAGAAACCCAAGATGATATAGTTTGAGCTAAAGGAGGATGAGTCAAACTCTACAACAGAAGAACATTCAGAAGAGGAAGAAACAAAAAACTCCAGTTGTGAGAAGATCAGTTCAGGAAAGAAGGCAACCAAAAAGAAAGAAGGTAGATTAGTTGCTGCTAAAGGTGGACACTTTCAAGAATGTTGCAGAAGCATTGACGAAGTCTGTGAGAACTAAGAAGTTCTATTGATGTAGAGAAACAATGGGTGTTGTACGGCCAGACTAATGGGTAAGCTCTCTTGTGGACCCTCGTGCAAAGAAAACAACAAGAGGGAGAATTTTGGGTATGTGTTATATTATTTCCATGATTAGTCGCACGCGTGTGGGGGGGGGGGGGGTGGTAGAGCCTGCCTTGTACGTTGCACTGGACATAGTAGGGGGGTCACAAGGTGACGCAGTGGCAACACTAGATTTTAATGAACACCCACAATGGATCTCTAAACAATCACCCTTTTAATATATCAGAACTGAATCCCTTTAATAAATTTAAAAAAAAAATTATGTTCTCCTTCTGATCCGATATAACCCTTTTTAAAACATTCAAAACAGTGTTGAACGATGTTTTCCAACAAATCATATATATATTGCCACTACCTCAGATTTGGTTGATCCAACGGTTCAAATCAATTCACAAATAAGTGATTTGCAATGTGCTACAAGGTTTTGGCATTCACCATGCTCCGATGCGATATCAATACAACTTTCGCAACTCCAATGCACTCCACACTCCAATGTGCACAGATGTGATATCAATCGGCGATCACAAATCGCTGTGATTGATCTCACTACCAACTATTGGCAGCTTTTAGAATTCCGATGAGAATTAGGGATCACTTGCCAAATCCATGAGGATGGATAAGGCAACAAATCCCCACAGTCTTTCAAAAATCCTTGAAAGAGATTAATTTAGATTTTGAGGAGGAATCTAAATTTCCCCAATGAGGAGGAAAGTAGTTGGGAAGAGGTAAGAAAAGCTGGAAAAGCTGAGGAAAAGCATAAAACAGCTTTAAAGAGTCCCAAATGGGAAGCCTAGGCTAAACAGGAAAGAAAGCATCCTGCTATTCTGGACGCAGAATTAGAAACATGCTTTGGGGAAACATGAGCTTAAATAAGCTGCTCCTAAGAAGATCATAGGTGGATATGTGATGGAGGTGATCTCAGCTCGGGGGTGAGTTCTGGGAGACAAAGAGGACTCTAAGGTTGGGAGGTTGGTCAATTGCAATAGTGGTATGTTTCTGAAATTATTGTTGATTTTGATTTATTATGGTATGAATTGGCTACATATAAAATTTAAGGGAATTTGTATGATTGATTTTAGTACTACATTTAACAGAGTCCATCCTAAGGCATTCACCTTCCAAGTTCTATTTAGTTGTAGACCAGAAATCCATAGAGTAGAAACCACAGAAGCTCTAAACCAAGGTCGGTTTAAATCTGAAGTTACTTAGTCTCCACAGATAATTAAATATTATCTTGTTTCATGTAGATACAAAGGTGATATTATATGCTCATATGTATGCTAGAAAAATATTGTAGCAGAACTGAAGTTTACATGGTACAAAAACAAAAAGAAGAAAGTAAAGACATTAGAATATGAAATTCAAAATTTTGCTAGATAAAGAAGTAATTCTACTCTATAGGATTATTATAGCATTTATAACATTTACAAGTGTATATATTGCATTTCTAAATCTACCTTTAATCCTTGAAACAAGTATCATAGCAAAAGACCTAATTTATAATTAAGGTCCTCTATTCAATCACTAGCGAATACATATATATATATACATCAAAAGAAAAATAGAATATAAGAGTCGTGAGTTAAAACAATAACTCATTGTAACAACGATTATAAACGAATAGTTTGGTGAGGAAAATATATATTTATATGTACCATATATCTATGCGAATTGGCGCACGGTCAAAATATATTAAACCCTAATGACTATTCAATTTATTATGCAGTGGGCTTGTTTCAATCCAATACCCTCGAATTGTACAGCTATTAACGTCCACGGCATTTTAGGGTTTGTTTAAACATGAGATGGAGTGAACAGATTGTAAAAACGAGGGTATATTTTAAACATATAGTTCTAAACCAGCATATGAATTCCTATTATCTATATCCATAGTATCTATCATATGGATATTATTTATCATCTGAACACTCATATTTTAAACAATGATAGGCATCAGACGTGACAATACAAACTAAGAATTAATGCGTAGGTAATAAAAATCAACATTAAAACTATGAAACGATGCAGAGATAACCATGACCGAGTAACCACCCTGAATGCAGGGTATCACGGTATGACAGAGTTATCAAGGTGTGCAGCCATGCTTGTTTCCGTGAAGGATATTACTAGCATTAAAAACAACAGAAATATAGAGGCGTAATCGCGTTAAGGGAAGGAAGTTACTGATGGAGGAGTTCGGCTCTTTCCCTGGCAAGGTTTGTGGGTCAATATCACCAGCTACAGCGAAACAAGTCGACATAGTTGGAGGCGAACGGCCAGAACGCTGTTGACCACAGTCACGACTGAGCTATGTTAACAAACCATATACACGTCACCATAAAATAAGTTCTTACAGTTAGCGTTGGTTCTAGAACAATACCAGATTTCGGAAAACACAGACAAATAAATTAAATGCGTAAATCTCTGCTATCATATGGCCGAACTAGTGAGTAACCTGAGAATAGGGCTCTCCTTCGACCCTGGTATCGCATCGATTTAAACAGAGAAATAGAAAAAAAAAAAACCAACACAAATAGTCAATACAAAATAAAACAGTAGCACGGTAGCCAGGGGGAGGCTATCACACTTGAGCGCAAAGAAACCTGAGATCAGGCATCGGGACGTAGGATAACAAGTAAACAAAGGGTTCGGCGTGTCGATAGGAGGAAAACCCATTTGAGGGCTTTTATCCATTGCGATGCATACTGAGCACAGCAGTAAGAGACCTGTAAAAGGGAACCCTTACGAATAAGACAACTCATCTTCACATCCACGCAGCCTACCAACACCTAGGATAAGAAAAACAAGGATAGCAAGAACGCGGCCAGAGAAACCCCGTCGTCTGCACCCTCTGCACAAACAATCCGTAAACGATTTAGATACATCATTACCTAAAGATATCAAAATGAATTTGCAGAATATAAAGAACGATAGAAATTGTACGCATGAACTCTCATACCTTCAAGCTGACCTGGTACTCCTGTATCAAATCCCCATGGAAAGATCAGCTCCCTCGGTGAACGAGTTGGAAATAAAAACAATCACCCCAACCAGAATGAGATCCAACTATAAAAGGAGCTAGATATATAGATAGTAACCAGCAGAGGGAGAAGTGAGTGGATGCCGTCGAGATAAGTTGGAAGGGTATGAGAAACCCTAATCCCACTGCCCCAGACGGGCAGAGAATCCCAAAGTCGATTTGGAAAACAACCCAGCTACGTCGACAGCCTGGTACTCGGTGATGTAAAAGAGTTGCAAACTAGGTACTGAACTGCAGAAGTCGGCTCGCACAGTACTGGGCCAAGCAGCAATACAAACAAAAACGCTACACGTAACATATTGGCTGGGGCATGGATCTATAAACGTCGGCGTCTGGTACTCCAATCTCCTGCACGAGATGCCGTCCTTGCATACCAAACCATCAGACATCAAGATGAAATCCCACACGTTAAACCAAAACCATGATAACTCGACGCAATGAACATCAAAATGCATAGCTGGTAATATCATTGCAGGCGGTAATATGCATACAAGTATAAACTGAGAATTAACGTACACTACCGCGACGAATTAGAAACAGGGTGGAAAAATAAAACAACGCCACCAGATTTTAGGAATAGGGTTAGGTATAGCCAGGAATGAGTAGGGCTCGACGCCGCGTAATTGATAGTCAGACCAGTGTCATACCCATTAATAAACCGTGTTGACATGGCACAACGAATAGCCGAGTCCCTGTTATGTAAATCAATGGTCTTTCCGCCTTAGACTCATCGACGTACTCAGCTATGAGAACGTACCCACTGTATTATATACAATAGTGATATTTCAAAGTGTTAGTGAGATAGGGGTATATTATGTTTAATACATGCTTGGTACGGATTCAATCATATTGTCAAATGGAATATAGAGGTGGTTATAGTTATACGATTTCAATACTAATACCAAAGGGGGGTGTCATAAATATATATGTATAGGTTATATATATATGTGTGCATTCAATTCAATATTATTAAAGGGTGTAGATATACATGGTATATATATGTGTTATATATATGTAATGAGATAGACATATATACATATATGTGGATTCACTAATATTAACAAGAGGTGTGTTATCTATATATAGGTAGTATATCTATATATATATATATATATATATATATGTGGATCGAAAGATATGTGTGTTGAATATATAGGTGGATTCAAAGATATATGTGTTGAATATATATGTGTTAGGTGAGGTTATTGAAAAGTATGTATGTCCATAGAGTCTATGTTTATATTATGTCTAGAAAAAAAAACATCCCATGATAATATAAAGGGGTATGGAAGTTTATATACTTGGTTGAAAGGTATACAGGGGGAATGATCAATGCTTTTAGGAAGGGAGAGATGCTAGATGAGTAGAGGAAATTTTAGCAAGAGGGAACTAAAGTTAAATTTCTGAACTCATTATTCAAATAACTAGGTAAATAGAGAGGAAACCCCAGTATATAGGGGGAAGTAGAGAAATTTTTTTTTTTTAAAACTGGAGGTGTTACAAATGGTATCAGAGCCCAAGTGCAAAAACTGGGCTGTTGTTATTGTGCTCACTAAATTCTGAATGTATTGAACATTGTAGAGATTGTTGTTGAGGAGGTAAATCCCCTCTGCGGACAGAGGCGATCCCTACTAGCCCAGCAGGGGTCTAGCAACAAACAAACAATGCTATGATGCAAGCTCCTAGTTACGAATGTGTTACACAGTAATTTGTCACCATACCTACCATTCCCCGTCCCGCACAATGGAGGACCCATTATGTGACCTGTGAACACTGTCATGCCTTGAAAACATCATCAATGCATCCCTCTGAGCATGAGCTTCATTTCCCCTTGAGACATCTCCTTGCAAAATCCATGAAAAACAACTCTTTTTGCATTGGCGCGGGTAGACAGTTCAGTGCTCGCGCCAATCAGGGAAATCCTGTAAAGAGGTCGCGCCACTTGGCGCTCTGTCATAGAGCAGCAATCGCGCCACCCATTTTAGGGACTGTTTTTTTAAATATGGATGGCGGAAGTTGAGTTCAAACAAACTCACAACCATTGCCTATCTTGAGTTGGGAGGTTTGGCTGCGGGAGTTCTATGGAAGGGAAGTGGTTTTGCCACCTTCTATGGAACCTTCCTTGTTGATAGGGCCAATCCCATAATAATAAGGATCCCAACTCCCTCCTTCCCCATCTATAAAAGCTTGCTCAGATCCATGGCAAGCTAGTCTTGAAGTGCTGAAGCTTTGCATCTCCCTATTCCCAAGCGCCTTGGTGCTGTAAAGAATCCCTTCTTTCCCTTAAGGCCCATTCAAGCGAGGAGACCATTGTTACGAGACTCTGGAGAGGTTTCCATTTCCTTGGCGAGCTTTGCGAGATGTGGACAACCGGAGACTCGTTCGAAGGAAGCTGCGACGTCAGAACTTGGTTGTAACTTCTATTCGTTTATCACTTTAATAGATGACTATGATTATGGTTCCACTCCTTTTTCTATCATGTTAATGCGAGTAATATCTTTTCTGACCGATGTTTAGTTACGTATGCTGGTTCCTATGCATGTATCTGTTCGTTTCTTCTGTGTGCAAGTGTTCATCCACGGAGATCGTGGAAGGATTGTGATCTGCCAAGGCTGAAGGACGGGGACATCTTCTTCTTCAGATCTAGCGTTGGAATCCAGGTAGGCTCTTATCCCGAGTCTTTCATTCGTAACTAGGAGCTTGCGTCATAGCATTGTTTGTTTGTTGCTAGACCCCTGCTGGGCTAGTAGGGATCGCCTCTGTCCGCAGAGGGGATTTACCTCCTCGACAAATTGGCGACTCCGCTGGGGATCGTCCGGTTTTCCTTGTCCCGTTTATGATTGGTTCGCTTTGATTGTTTCTCCTTGCTTGATGAACCTTCTGGGTTGGATTCTTTCACTATTTTAGCTTCTTGGTTTGCTTAGCTTGTATTGGTCTACTTTCAAAGTAGCTTGTTTTTTAATTTTTATTGAGGAACTCGACTGGCGCGGGTTTTAACCCGACAGTCGCGCCACTTGGCGCTCGTTGCATTTGTCTGTCTCGCGCCAATCGGCCTCTGACGCCAGTTTCAAGTCCACAGTCGCGCCACCCCTGTGACTTTTTTGAGTTTCTTCATTTTTTAGCTTTCTGAGCTTGACCAGTACTTTTCTTCTTGATTTTCTGATTGTCTGAGTGTGTTGGAGTCTTGTTTGACTGGAATTCACCGCTATCCTTTGGTTGTTTGCCTCTGTCTATCGATTTCACGATTTGAGCCCTAAGGCATCTAGTGGCTTAGTGAATCGAGCCCTCCATTGGGAGTTTTGGTGTTCTGATTGTCCTGTCAACTTGTTGATTGATTCTCCACGCTCTCTTAACAGTCTTTGATTGTTTTGCTGCGTCTTTTGAGTGATTGTTCATTCCTTCATTCAGAATTCGTTTGCCTTGCTTTGGACCTAGATCACATGGTCCATCGGAAGTTTTCAAGTCTTTCTTTGCTTTGAGGGACTTTGGGTCGATTTAGAGATTTGGTTGCTTGCTTCGTTGAGTGAATGTTGTTTTCTTCGCTCTCTTAGATATCATTTCTCAAATTGTTCCTTTTGTTTTCAGTGCACATTAGCCATTAAACATTGAAAATCAAAAAAATATATATATAATCTCTTTTACTTTTGTTAAATTAGTGCAAATTGTGATCTTTTCCATATTGCTAGTAATTAGTGTTTGAGTGAAAAGTGTGCAATTGCATTAGTTGCATTAGAGACATTCTTGTTTGTATTCCGTTCATTTCGTTTGCATAAAAGCTCTCAACTCTTATTTAACTAGTTTTCATCGAACGAAATGTTGCATTGTGGCATATAGCTTTGCATTTAGGAGACACTACATACGATAGGGCATGGAAATTGAAACTTAATTGAAGATCAACTGTAAAATTTATTCAATTAACCTAAGGCAGCATTGGAACTTAACGAAACATATTTAGAAGGTCTAGGCTAGAGACGTGTTTCGGCGTCGTTAAACCTAGCAGCTGTCGTTCGCCTGTTGGCTTTAGACAGCGCTAGTACGGACTTGCGCTCCCCGTACCGTCGCGTATATAAAGGGAGACCCCTCTAGGTTCTCAATCCTTTATCCATAGGAAGCCGAGTCTGCCGCCCTATACCCGTGATACACCGAACACAGCATTCGGGGAGACTACCTGCACGTACGGAAAGTCCTTGGTCGATTTTTGTTTCATTATTTGAAACCAAGGTGTATATTGCAGTTCACGGATATTTGGTACACCCTTTGTGCCTAGTTTTTCCGGAGCAGTCATTTGGTCTTTTCTGACTCCCTAAACTTGAAAAGACCGTCAAGCGCTTGTCCTTTCACGCTTGTGTCAACTCTGAAAGAGATAGAGTCATCTTTTTTATCGTTTCTCGACTCTTAAAACATGAAACGGTAGAATTTCTTACTTTCCAATGTGGTAAAATTAATCGCCCACGATTACACACCCGTTTAGACATTGCTTGTTGACCGTTTGATCGTGTGTCTTAACTCGTTTTCAGCCCGTGTGTGGTTTTGAGTTTTGATGGCAACTTTTTCAGAGTTCACCAACCAAGGAATCCCCTCAGAAGGGAATCCTGGTCATTTTCCTCCTTTTGGAAATATTGGTGCTCCTTACATGGCGACGTTGTCCCTTCCTGGGTTAACTGTTGGGTTGCCTGTTTGGTTGTTCTCAACCTCTGTTGTCCCGAATGTCTCCACTATTGTTCAATCAGTTTCTCCACCTGAACAACATCATGTTGATTCCAAGGTGGACCTCTCTCCTTCTTCGCCTGTTTCTGCGTCCTCCTCTTCTACTTCGCCTGGTGAAAGTCTGGATTCAAGTAACCAGGTGGCTAAGAAGAAGAAGAAGAAGACAAAGAAGAAGAAGTCTGATAAGCGAGAGGTTAAATGTACGGCTACTGCCTCCGAGATATCTCCTCTTGATAGTCCTTCCAACCCTCCCCGGAAAGTCAAGTTCCCGTGCATGTTGTGCACGGAAGACCATTTGCTTCGAGACTGCCCTGGCATTCCCAAGGTGCTCGAAATATGGTCCAACGGCCGCCCACCGTTGCCTTTGGCTTCCGGGAGTCAAGTGAAGGGCACGTCTTCAGCTGCTGTTGATAAGAACTCTAAGAAGCAGGGTAAGATCACCAATCCCTGTAAGTTGTGTGAAGGGCACCATGCCATTCGCCTTTGTCCTTATATGGATGAAGCCAAACGAGTTTTGGACAACCCGACCGGTTCTACACCACGCCTTCCACCTGGTTATAATCGGCTTTCTTTGAGTCCTCCGCCAGCTGATCCTACGATTGGTCAAGAGTCATCCTTGGTCGATCCCACTCCCCCAGAAATTCAAATTCATGAATCCATCCCTGACCAACCATTGGTCGTCGGATCGGTTGAACTGGCCCCGTCCGCGGTGCACCAGGTCTTTTCTGTCGAGAGTGGATCTCGCACCCCTCATGTCCTTCTGGTCTCTTCAGATTCTTCAGGCTTGGAGAAAGATTCTCCTGTCCCTGTACTTCAAGAAGTTGCTCCTCCGCCTCCCAAAATGGAGGCTACGGAGGATATTCCTCCCACCTTCGAGATGGAGGTCATGTAGGAGGCTTCTGCTTCCGTAACATCAGGGGAAGACCTTCGCTTGTCGATGGTAGCCCCTCCGAGTAGTTTGGTCGCTTCCTTTGACTGGAATCGATTTGCAGGATTTCGCCTTCCATCTTATGTGCCTTTCGAGATCACAGTACAGGCTCTTGGTCTGGTCGTACCCAGCACCATTATAGACGAAGGCGCCTCTGTTAGTATTCTGTCATCAACTACCTGGCAAGCTTTCGGTTCGCCGCCGCTTGCGCCCGTTACGCAGAATCTGTTGACATTCAATAGAAGGACGAGTCAACCGTTGGGGATCCTTCCAAGGTTACCTGTTACTTTGGGAGGTAAAACCGTCCATATGGATGTGATGGTTGTTCCAGGCCCCTTGGATTTCAATCTGCTTTTGGGGCGCGATTACACCTATGCCATGGGAGCGCTTGTCTCCTCCCTCTTTCGTGTGATGTGCTTTCCACATGAAGGACGGATCGTGACCATTGATCAGCTTTCGTTCTTTGGTCCTAATGTGGCAACTGGTCCACCATCACCCCCTCCGGGTTTTTATCCACCCATTGTATATGCTCCACCACAGGTCAAATATGTGTCTACCTACCCAAAATGCTGTGCCCGGTGAAAGTGATTCCATCGTGCATCATGTGGGAGCATTGAGTCTGACTTCCCGAGATGTTTCCCTTCCATCGGGGGTGGAACTCTTGGACGATGACTTCTTGTTCATTATGACCCGGTCGTCGGACGAGAGTTCCTTGTCTTGTGTCAGCTCCGCAAAAAAATGAAACCGAAGTCATTGGAGAGCGAGAGTTCCTTGTCTTGTGTCAAGCTCCTTAAACCATGAAACAAGGTGTCCTAAGGATAGTTCTTTTAATGTGTCAACCTTGGTAAAATAATGAAACACGTTTCTGTTCAATTCGAGTCTTTGTTTGGATCTCGTAAAATCCCAGTCGAGTCTTTCTTAGATCTCGTAACTTGAACCTTCACTCCATCTGCCTTTCATATGGAATGAAGCTTGGGGGGCATGTACCTCGAATTGAGTCACCATTCTGGGGGCATGCTTACTTTTTCAAGCATAGTTTGTTTCCGTTTCAAGCTTGTGTAAAAATGAAATTGGTTTCAAGCATATTTTATCTTTGTTTCAAGCTTGTGTAAAAATGAAACCTTGCCCATTTTACCTCTTGTGATGGTCATTTTATCGACTGTTTTTTGACGTCGGATGAGCCTTGGTTTTCTCGTTCCATCGTCACTATCTGCTTGGCCGATCATATGCCTTCACTTGGTTGTTTTACCCGTTCCTGAGGAACTGCTGCTATGAGTGGTCTTGTTAGCCAGCCTCTCGGCCTTTATTTGTTCAGAGTAGTTCCACCATTACCGGAACCAGTTGCTACCCTTTATACCACTCTTTCCTCCAGGAGGAGTCATCTTTCAGCTCTTTTCTGACTCTCTAAACATGAAAAGATTGCCAAGGCCCTTGTCGTTTCGATCTCGTTAAAATGGACACGAATCGACATTCACCCAGTATAAGTTTAACCCTTTTTCGGGCTGGGCTGGATCGATTACGAAAAGGAATACCCTAGCCTATCGCGACTAGGAGGTTTTCCCGGATATTGTTTTCTACCTTTTCGGATCTGGGAAACTATTTACGAAAAGGGACCTGTGGAGTTTTCTTTTCAGCTGTCCTTTCAAACTCTCTAAACATGAAAAGACGCCGAGTTCTTCCTTTGTCAGACTCGTTAAACCCTGATGACATTGGATTCTGTCGAAATGACGTTCTCCGAGTTTCTCCTTCCTAGGACTCGTTAAATGCACTAGGATGGATCCGCCCGAAGGGCAGACTTATATCACAAGCATATGCTATCCCCTTCAAGCTTGTTATCAAAAATAATTGGGGTACTCGCCAGAAATGGTGGGGGAAAAATGGAACCATCGTCGTTGTCATCGGCAGTATGTCGCTCTTGAACATGGCACTTATCTGCATTCGTGTCGGGTTGGGGACATCTCATCTCGCTGCTTCACTTTGCTTCCATGGGTTTGGGTAATCTCTTTTGACCTCTCATCTGTTCACTGCCTCGTCGCCATGACCTTTGATCCGTTGATGTCAAATACTGCCAAGTCCATTATCGTGACGTTCATATGTTCAAGAGAAGTTGGCCTCTGCAAATATCAACCTTCCTCTGTTTCTCATATGGTCCTAATTCACAACAAAACATTATGTTCCTCTGTCTCGTGTCGATGATGTGGGAATCATTAGAGCCCACCTTCGATCAAGGTCACTTCCTGTCGACTTCAACTCATTATCCAGGAAGTTGGTCTAGAGACTCCTGATGGTACCTTGGAGCCTGCATGCCTCAATGGCAGGTTCGTCGCATTCGACGAGAGGTTTGCATCATTGACCTCCGATCGAATGATTCTGCGGGTGTTCGACGTCAGCTCATTTATTCGCACGCCGTAGATTGTACCTGTAGTACCTTGAGGGCCATTGTCATTATTGGTGGTTTGTCTCGCGTCTGTTAACGGCTTTCATCATTGGCTGGTAATCAGACGATGTTCTTGCATGTTCGACATCAGCTCACACATTCACATGCTCGAACTTGTACTTGTTTGGGTCGAGATGGAGCGCAAGACCCTGGATTGTGTCTGTTGTAATCCAGGCTGCGATTGTGGATTATTATCATCGTGTACATGACTCACTGATTGGATGGCTGCAACCATACCTGAGTCTATTTCTTTGATCTTAGTTGGATGGCTGCGCCCATACCCTAGATCCGTATTATAGCATACTCTGTTCGGATGGCTGCGTCCATACCATATATATACATCATGTACTTGAGATTTCATTTGTATCTTTCTGCGCAGGTTTTCCGATGGCGGGCCTTCAGTTGAACATGTTCTCGTAAAGCATTTCACCCCTCTCTCTCTCTCGGGCCTCATGCTTTAGGGGGCATCTGTTACACAGTAATTTGTCACCGTCCCTACCATTCCCTGTCCCGCACAATGGAGGACCCATTATGTGACCTGTGAACACTGTCATGCCTTGAAAACATCATCAATGCATCCCTCTGAGTATGAGCTTCATTTCCTCTTGAGACATCTCCTTGCAAAATCCATGAAAAACAGCTCTTTTTGCATTGGCGCGGGTAGACAGTTCAGTACTCGCGCCACTCAGGGAAATCCTGTAAAGAGGTCGCGCCACTTGGCGCTCTGTCATAGAGCAGCAATCGCGCCACCCATTTTAGGGACTGCTTTTTAAATATGGATGGTGGAAGTTGAGTTCAAACAAACTCACAAACCACTGCCTATCTTGAGTTGGGAGGTTTGGCTGCGGGAGTTCTATGGAAGGGAATTGGTTTTGCCACCTCCCATGGAACCTTCCTTGTTGATAGGGCCAATCCCATAATAATAGGGATCCCAACTCCCTCCTTCCCCATCTATAAAAGCTTGCTCAGATCCATGGCAAGCTAGTCTTGAAGTGCTCAAGCTTTGCATCTCCCTATTCCCAAGTGCCTTTGTGCTGTAAAGAATCCCTTCTTTCCCTTAAGGCCCATTCAAGCGAGGAGACCATTGTTACGAGACTCGGGAGAGGTTTCCCTTTCCCTTGGCGAGCTTTGCGAGACGTGGACGACCGGAGACCCGTTCGAAGGAAGCTGCGACGTCAGAACTTGGTTGTAACTTCTATTCGTTTATCACTTTAATAGATGACTATGATTATGGTTCCACTCCTTTTTCTATCATGTTAATGCGAGTAATATCTTTTCTGACCGATGTTTAGTTACGTATGCCGGTTCCTATGCATGTATCTGTTCGTTTCTTCTGTGTGCAGGTGTTCATCCACGGAGATCGTGGAAGGATTGTGATCTGCCAGGGCTGAAGGACGGGGACATCTTCTTCTTCAGATCTAGCGTTGGAATCCAGGTAGGCTCTTATCTCAAGTCTTTCATTCGTAACTAGGAGCTTGCGTCATAGCATTGTTTGTTTGTTGCTAGACCCCTGCTGGGCTAGTAGGGATCGCCTCTGTCCGCAGAGGGGATTTACCTCCTCAACACCCTTACTTCTTCTCTTCTTTTCTCAATTCTTCATACTCAGCATTCTCTATATTCACACTCTCTGACCTCTTGCAGCTTTCTTATTTTCTTCAACTATCTTCAATTCTTCTGCACACTCTCTCCTCTTCTCATTCTGTTTTCATCAAATTCTCCTCTTGGATATTACCCCCTTTTATACAAGATAGCTTCATGACTATTTGTATTCTACTGGGAATTCGAAATGGACAGTCATGTCTCTTTGCCTTCTGCCTTCTCACTCCTTTTATCAGCTTACTCAGAAATTATAACTGTAGGTGTCAATTTTAACATTACAGTGGGAGTTTGTTTTCTCTCAGAGACTTGCCAATGCATCACAAACAATAAAAAAAATTAAAACATTTACATTCGAATTACAATGTGAACTCCAGCTCACTCATTTTGTCTCTTGGCTTGCTGCGCATTTGTCTTTTCTCTAACTGTCTCTTTGTCCCTTTCTTTTCTCTGTATGCCTTTCTGTTTATGGCTGCTGCGTAACTCCTGAATTTATGAACTGCATTTTTATTTTATTTTTATACCAGCGCTTTATATATAAATGAATCTGCTGACTGTAATTCAACCCTTTACACGCAACAAGTGTCTTGTTGATGTGGCGAGTTCCGCAGGCCGGAACATACATATATTACAATTGTATTACATTAATAATCGCCCTCCCGTTAAGCTGAGGCCCGTGGGTCTACAGACCACGCGGCATGTTTTAATACAACCACAAATTTTATATATATATATATATATATATATATATATATATATATTTATATATAACATCGCCTTCACAAATTTCCGTTTGTGATTAGAACTGGAACTCAAACACTTGTTAATCATAGTTAATAAGCCCATCGGGTCCAGGCTTCAATCAAATGCAATCGGGGCGCATAATAGAAAAGTTCCGTTTGTGATCAGAACACGGATGCGATTTGCATATATCAACTCCCGCTTATAACTGGATCGGTTCAGCCACTTCAATTGCAGCGTTTTACAAAGTCGTGCAATCAATCGAAGAGTTCTGATTGCAATTGAGATTCCGGATGCGATTGAACCTATTAAATCCATCGTATAATGCCATCGGGTCCGCCACTTGATTGGAGCATATTACAAAGGACTTGTGATCAATCGGAAAGTTCCGATGCGATTAGCCGGAATTCAAATATATATACACCATCGTTAATACACCCATCGGGTCCGAACTCCTAATCGCAATCGCAAGTCTTTTAATATGTGTTGCGATTGACCACTGTTCATTGTATTTTTCCGATGCAATTGGGACAGGACTTCAAACATGTTTGAATTATAATTCATACCTCCATCGGGTCCGGACTTCCAATCGGAATCGCAACTCACATGTTCTCCGATGCGATTGGGAACTCGGATGCAATTAGCAATAAACTGTGGCATATAGCTCAATCGGGTCCGGCCTTTAATCGGAGCACATAACAAAACTCCGCCGATTGAACCTTTTCTCCGATTGCGATTGGGGAGGGGTCCCACCTTATAAGCCATTTCGTTTTGATAGAACCTTTGGTTAAAGTGCTCCGCTTGTATATAAATGATATATATGCTTATATATATTTTGCCGCTGGAGTGAAGCGATTCCCGGAATAATGTTTGTATTTGTTATATGTGCTCCGCCGGTTGGAGAGTGCGATTCCCGGAATATGGTTATGTATTATATGTGTAACGCCCGGCTGGAGTCTGCGATTCCCGGAATAAGATTCGTGTTGTATAACGCCGGTTGGAGTGTGCGATTCCCGGAATATGGTTCTGTATTATATGCATTGTATTGCCGCTGGAGTTAAGCGATTCCCAGAATAAGTTTGTATTATATTATATGTATAACGCCGGTTGGAGTGTGTGATTCCTAGAATTATGCATATGAATGTATCTGCCGGCTTCGGTGATTCTTGGAATTTTATAACGGCTCTGCCTCTGCCTCTGCTGCTCCTGTCGCTCTTCCTCTGCCTCTGCTTCTTTTTGCTGCCCTGCCTCTGTTCGTCGCTGTGCCTCTGCCTGTTTCTGCTTCAACACTACCTCCTTTGCTGCCTTTGTTACTTCTTTGTCTCTTCCTTTCTGCTATATCTGTTGTCTTAGTTTCTTTGTGCTCCTTTCTCTATTGCGTATATAGAATCCACTCCACCTGTTATACTTGTAGCACATCCTATGAGGCTCGGATCTTCTACACCTTCAATTCAACAGTTATTTTCCTCAACTTCGAACTCCGCTACGTTACCAGAGTTCTGTTCCTCATCTTGATTTAATTCTGCAGAATGAATTGATGTATTCTCCCCAACAGTGCTTCACAGTATTTCCACTAGAATAATTGTTCCTCATCACTCTGTCTCATTCCTCAACTACTTGTCTTATGCTCTCTTTGTTTTATCTTCTCCTTGACTGATGCTACTCCTTAATTCTCCTTTTGCTGCCTTAGGTGGTCCTCCTTTGCCATCTCCTTTGCCATCAATGACAACATTTCCAACAGGCTCCCACTTTGGGATTGATGGCAACACCTCCTCCAATAATCCAATGCTTCCTCTGCCTATCTGCTTTTCCTCCCCCTTTGACATCAATGGAAAAGGGTTGCTCATTTCCTAGTGTGCATTCTATCTGTTCATTTCCTTTCTCTGAGATGTGTTTAGGCCCTCTTATACTGACTTTGTACCATGTTGCTCCAGCCTGATGAGAGAACACTTTGAGGATTATTGGACTTGAATATACACTTAAATATTGTGAATGCCCCATGTGACATATCAAGCTTGCTTCAACTATACTTCAGTCTATATTATAATCTTCATCTGCGATGCATATCTATTGAAGAAGGTTGTAGTTGGAGTCTGTCTTCTTCTGCAATAATCATCTGAAGTACAACATCTGTTCAATTGTGATGATGCCAATATGTCTTTTATAACTGTGATTCACTTTTCTTGCCTGTTGGTGATGATATGAGTTAGGAAGCTGATGATGATATTACACTTAATAGCTGTAGGTCTTTGTTACTAATGTGATCGATGAATTAACTAGAATTTGATCTAAGAGATCAAATGCCTTTACTGCTTGCATAATGAACTTTCAAAACAAAACCTTGAGGTAGGATGCATTCAATGTATTGGTTGATCTCACTTATCAACCATGCACTTTTCTTTATGACATAAGGGGGTATGTATGTCAATCTCTCTTTAAAGTTGGATTACCTGCAAATCCTTTGTGCTGAGCTTCAGATGGTAATCACAACTAGTCCTTTATTCTTCAGATACTTTGACTGTTCTATCAGAATGAACTTCCAATTTTCATGCTGAATGCAGATAATACTGGGAATATTACATTGAGGTTCTTTTGCCATAATCCTTTGATCCTGAGGACCTGAACCATGCTGCTACTCCACTGATAACCCTTGATATTCTGTTCGATAGGCATGTTGCTTGTACCAAGTACCGATTGATATTACTTTGATAAGATATGCAGAGATTTCACTTCAGTTTGCACATAGACCCATAGTTAAGATCACCTTCATAATTCCATACTATTGAACTTTCAACTGTTTACATTAATAGTCATTATTTAACATTCTTCTTTTTCTATCATTTGGTTTCAAGGAAAGCCATTGCATGTACCTTTCTAAAAACTATTCTAGAATCATTGCTGCTTTATATTCAATTCAATTGTTCTAACATACAAATCTTCAAAAAGACATCTTCTTTTTCTTTTCTATGAATCTTCACACGCTGATTGCTCAAATATTTATTACTCACTTAACTACATTCCTCCAAGGTGACCTTTTGAAAGATGCAATGAACTGATGATAGGTACTCATCCTTATTAATGTGATTCATTGTTAATTCTAGCAGTAAAAGGTACAGTGTGATCATCACTTTAATGTGTTGAAGTCTTCTTAGCTAACATGTTCGTTGCTAATGTTTCCTCTAATCCCAAGGCTTCTTGCTGCTTTCTCTCCATCCATCAACCTGTTGGCTATTGTGTGCTTCAGGTGTTCTTCTTCCTCTATAGTTCTTTGTTGGAGAAAATTGTCCTGTGCATTCTTGATCTTATAGTTGTTCTTATTCCAAGGAGCTCGTTTTAGACTGCTTTCATGGTGTATATATATGAACTGCTCTCCCCCTGGGATGTTGCTTCATATTTGTCACTCGATGGATTTTTTCTTTGCTTCCTAGAGCAGCTCCCCCTGAGACTATGGCAGATTTATTATGTTATTGAGATGATAGGCTCCCCTTTTCTCTTTTCTTTCCATACTCTATTGGGGTTCATCATAATGTCTGCACTCCTTTCTGATTCATAGTTTTGTTTGATTGGATTGGATTTCATCATCTGTCTAGAGTTCTTTAATATATATGGTAGTTTACAGTCTTTAGCTTTGTGACCACGCTTGAGGCATACATAACATCTTATTTGACCAAGGTGCATTTGAGCTGATGTATAATATTTCATTCCCCTTTTTTAACATAATTTACAATCAACATATTTATGTCCAAATTCATTGCAAGCATAACAGTAGCCATGGAAATGATTTGTATACCTGGTGGAAGATTGTCTTTTCCCTTTGCTTGCTTGAGGGGTTCTTCTCTTTTGCTGCATCTTTTGCTGGTTGGAGTTGATAGACCTTCTCTTACATTGTGCTGCATTATGTCCTGGTTTATGACAAGAGAAACATGTGCTATTTTTCATAGGAGGAAAGAACCTCCTTTGACAACTTCCAAATTTATTCACTTCATCCGTAGGAGCATGTGAGCCTTTAGTAGCTGATTGTTTCATCCCTTCATTCTTTGTCTTCTCATGTTGTTGCTTGGTTATGTTTGTTTCTTTACAAATCTTGTTCTTGCTGGCTTCTTCTTCAGTGGGAATCTTCTGAGCTGCTTCATCTTCCTTTACTGCCTTTACAAAAATGACATTCCTTTTATCTTCAATATTGGACTTCCTGGTTTCCCCTTCATATCCTATCCCAGCCTTTATGTGAGGTGGTATTTGAGCATTGAGAATTTGGTCCAACTGTCTAGAGCTTTTCATTAGAGGTGTATTCATTAGTAGTTCTCTTTGGGCTTTTTCTAAGTTCTTTCTTAGGCTCATCACTTCTTCTTCCAATCTTTCACATTCCTGACTTTTCTTTCTCATTTATTGCAGCAGAGTGTCTTCTATCTTCCTTGCTTCTTCAAGGTGTGTCTTCAGGCCAACAATTTCTTTCTTATCTTCAAATTCTCTCTCATCACATATTTGCATCACTGTCTTAAGGTCTTTGTTTTCATTCTTCAATCTTTCTATTTCAGTCAAAGCAGTGTCAAGTTTGGCCCTTTCTTCAGCTGCAATTTCTTCATAGTTCTTACTACCATTCACACTAGCAGGTACTTCATTTGATTGAGAATCTTCTTTTTGACATGAATTTCTCTTTTTCTTAATTCTCTTATCCTTCTTGTCAGTGCAGTCCTTAGTGTCTACTCCATGTATGAAGTGCAGTCTATCCTAGATTTCTTTTGCAGAGGTTAAATCCATTATCAACTCAAGGTCCTTGTTATGAAGATTGTCATATATCACACATTTTGCCTTAGCATTCCTCTATTGTTCTTTCACTGTGGGTGATTCTGTGCAGTAACCATCAAAAACAAGCTTCCATACCTCTGGATCATTAGCCATAAATATTGTCTTAACCTTGTCTCTCCATTCAGGAAAGTTAGTTGTATTTAGCACAGGTACATTTTGATAGTCCATGACTCAACCAGATCTCCTTCAAGCTATTAAGCTTACACCAAAGGAACTGGCTCTGATACCAATTGTTGAACCCTTAGTTAAACTGAGAGGGGGGGGGGTGAATCAGTTTAACACATACATGGACTTTTAAAACTTTTCTTTTAAATCTTATTTACACCTTAATTTCATGGTCAACTTAATATGTGAGCAACAAGTATTACTATCAAACAGATTTGTTAATGTAATAGCAGATTGAATATGAGAGCAACAAGTATTAAGAAGATGAGATAAATCACATCAACACATAAACATCATGCACAGAGACACCAGATATAAGTGGAAACCCATAAAGGGAGAAAACCACATCTTATTATTGTTGTGATGCAAAGGCAAGCTCCAACTCCCTCTCACCACTGATTTTCTATAGGCACCAACCTACAGGAGGCTCCTACCTCAATTCTGCAAGATACAACTTGCAAGGAAGCTCCAACTCCCATTAATTTTCTGTAGGCACCAACCTACAGGAGGCTCCAACCTCAGTCAGCTACAACTGACATTTTATCAAGCTACAACTTGATGTGGAAGCACCAACTCCCATCTATTTTCTGTAGGCACCAACCTACAGGAGGCTTCTACCTCAGTCAGCTACAACTGAAATCTATCAAGCTACAACTTGATAGGGAAGCTCCAACTTCCTTACTCTTCCAAAAGAAAAACACTTGCTGATTTACCTTGGATATCGGCTTTGTTCTGTACCTTCTCTTCTGCTATTCATCAATCCTCATATCAGCCCTGCATCATCTCTGCTCAGCCCCTCCTTCTCTGCTCAGCGCCTCCTTCTTCATATCTTTTCTCCTCAATTCTTCATACTCTACATTCTCTATATTCACACTCTCTGACCTCTTGCAGCTTTCTTATTTTCTTCAACTTTCTTCAATTCTGCTGCATGCTCTCTCCTTTTCTCTTCTATTTTCATCAAATCTTCTCCCCTTGGATATTACCCTATTTTATACAAAAAAAGCTTCATGGCTGTTTGTATTCCACTGGGAATTCGAAATGGACGGCCATGTCTCTTTGCCTTCTGCCTTCTCATCTCTTTTCAGCTCACTCAGAAAAATGTAACTGTAGGTGCTTATTTTAATATTACAGTGGGATATTTGCTCTCTTCTGGAGACTTGCCAATGCATCACAAACAATAAAAACAATTAAAACATTTACATTCGAATTACAATGTGAACTCCAGCTCACTCATTTTGTCTCTTGGCTTGCTACGCATTTGTCTTTTCTCTAACTGTCTCTTTGTCCCTTTCTCTTCTCTGTATGCATTTCTGTTTATGGCTGCTGCGTAACTCCTGAATTTATGAACTGCATTTTTATTTTATTTTTATACCAGCGCTTTATATATAAATGAATCTGCTGACTGTAATTCAACCCTTTACACACAGCAAGTGTCTTGTTGATGTGGCGAGTTCCGCAGGCCGGAACATACATATATTACAATTGTATTACATTAATAATCGCCCTCCCGTTAAGATGAGGCCCGTGGTTCTACAGACCATGCGGCATGTTTTAATACAACCGCAACAACTTTATATATATATATATATTTATATATAACAGCACCTTCACAAATTTCCATTTGCGATTAGAACTGGAACTCAAACACTTGTTAATCATAGTTAATAAGCCCATGGGGTCCGGGCTTCAATCAAATGCAATTGGGGCGCATAATAGAAAAGTTTCGATTGCGATCAGAACACAGATGCGATTTGCATCTATCAACTCCCGCTTATAACTGGATCGGGTCCGCCACTTCAATCGCAGCGTTTTACAAAGTCATGCGATCAATCGGAGAGTTCCGATTGCGATTGAGATTCTGGATGCGATTGAACCTATTAAATCCATCGTATAATGCCATCGGGTCCGCCACTTGATCGAAGCATATTACAAAGGACTTGCGATCAATCGAAAAGTTCCAATGTGATTAGCCAGAATTCAAATATATATACACCATCGTTAATACACCCATCGGGTCTGAACTCTTAATCGCAATCGCAAGTCTTTTAATATGTGTTGCGATTGACCACTGTTCATTATATTTTGCCGATGCGATTGGGATAGGACTTCAAACATGTTTGAATTATAATTCATACCTCCATCGGGTCCAGACTTCCAATCGCAATCGCAACTCACATGTTCTCCGATGCGATTGACCAATTCCGATGCGATTGGGAACTCGGATGCGATTAGCAATAAACTGTGGCATATAGCTCAATCGGGTCCGGCCTTTAATCGGAGCACATAACAAAACTCCGCCGATTGAACCTTTTCTCCAATTGCGATTGGGGAGGGGTCCCACCTTATAAGCCATTTCATTTTGATAGAACCTTTAGTTAAAGTGCTCCGCTTGTATATAACTGATATATATGCTTATATATATTTTGCCGTTGCCGCTGGAGTGAAGCGATTCTCGGAATAAGTTTGTGTTATATTGTGTATGTGCTCGTAGGTTGATTAGATTTCGGAATATGGTTGTATTATATGTGTAACGCGAGAAATTTGGAGTACGCGATTCTAGGAATAAGGTCGTGTTGTATAACGGGGTTGGAGTGTACACGATTCCGGAAATATGGATTGTATTATATGCATTGTATTTCCGTTGGAATTAAGCGATTCCCTTAAGCGATTCCGGAATAAGTTTGTATTCTCTTCTATGTATAACGTCGGTTGGAGTGTGTGCGATTCCTGCAATTATGCATATGAATGTATGTCTGTGACTTGGGCGATTCTCGGAATTTTATAACGGCTACTTGCCTCTGCTCATTGCTCGTCACTCTTGCCTCTGCCTGCAGCTGGCACACAACGCCGCCTGTTCTTCGTTGTGCCTCTGCTGTTTCTGCTTCTTTCTTGCCTCCTTTCTTAATGCTTTGGCTTTGTTACTTCTTTGTCTCTTCCTTTCTGCTATATCTTTTGTCTTAGTTTCTTTGTGCTTCTTTCTCTGTTGCATATATAGAATCCACTCCACCTATTATACTTGTAGAAAATCCCATGAGGCTCCGATCTTCTACGCCTTCAATTCAACAATTCTTTTCCTCAACTTCAAACTCCGCTACGTTACCAGAGTTCTGTTCCTCATCTTGATTTAATTCTGCAGAATGAATTGATGTATTCTCCCCAATAGTGCTTCACAGTCTTCCCACTAGAATAATTGTTCCTCATCACTCTGTCTCATTCCTCAGCTACTTGTCTTATGCTCTCTTTATTTCACCTTCTCCTTGACTGATGCTACTCCTTAATTCTCCTTTTGCTGCCTCAGGTGTTCTTCCTTTGCCATCTCCTTTGCCTTGTTGCTGCCTCAGGTGTTCTTCCTTTTCCATCTCCTTTTCCATCCCTAACAACATTTCCAACATATCCAATAGATTGCAGTCATACTCACAAGTTTTTCATGATCCAATAGCAGATATGTTTGATATTGAATGCATTCAAAGCCTTCCTCCATTAACTAACTATGAGTTTCAGAATCAATATGATAAAGGTTTCAATAGTCAAACATTACAATTAGTACGAATATCATCACAAATCTTATCTGAAAGTTTGCAGGGAGATAAAGATGAAAATAACATTTCAGTTTCATGGCATAGAGGCCATCCAGAATAGATGTATAGTTGTTTAGATCAGTTAAACATCAGTGTATATATTTTGGAAGATCCTTTTGAAAATTTTCTAGAGTCAACAAAGGAAATCAAGTATTTCTTTATCCTCTCATTTGTTGACAAGTTTATAATAGGTTGTAGAATTAAAGTTTTGATAATTAACAAGCAAATGCAGCAAAATATATCAAAGTACATAATGCTTGAATGGTTGCATTGGTTGTTTCATTTTACCTAACCAGCAGTTGGACAACTGATTAGAGTAAGTAGGTAGGATTTCATCTTATTGCATTTTTCGGTTTTCAGCTAGTTTGAAATAATTCATTAAGATTTGAAGCCAAGGAAAAAGCCCTAAGGTCTTGTTGATTTAGTAGTTTGGTTTGAAGTTTGCAGCACCATTTAGTCTCATATCAGATTTCAGTTTGCAGAAAAAGGTGTAAATTCATTTCAAGAGTTTCAGTCACAGAGATTTTATAACAAGGCAAGTGAATGTTTAGGATTGGCTCAAAGGATCTAGCTACTAGTCGAAGGTGTTCTTGACATCTCAAAAGGAGATGCCATCCCCATGCGAAGCCATTGTTAGGGTCCTATAAATATAGGATTCATAATTTTGATTTCACTCTGTTAAAGTCTTGTAAATATGTACATATCTTGTTTTCTACAAGTTGCTTTTCCGTATTTGAAAATAATAAAAAATGAAAAGAGGGTAAAAAGTCCTAAAAGAAAGATCAAAGGACTTAGAAAAAATATAGACCCCAAAATAAAAAAGAGATAAAATAAGACATGAAAGTGAGCAAGTCCAAATGCCACTACTTTACTCTTACTGCAAGAATAATGATTATGTGTAGAGTGTCAATAAAGGCCATAATCCATGATAAGTTAAACTTTTAAATCTTAACTTTTCATGTTTTCAATTTCATGTTTTAAATAGTGAATAAAGATTTGTCAAATAGTTTAAACTTGACAAATTAGTAGATAGGTAGAGAATAATGTGTAGCTCAACAGTTTAATCTGAGCCCTCGGATGAAATAAGGTAGATTTAGATAGTTTTATGCTTTGAAAGAAAAATGTTTTAAGGTTGCAAGCCTAAATGCACCTACAAAACGAAGAAAAAATGTTAGAAATAAAGTTGGTTAGGTAGAAAGCAGTGAAGCAATCATGTAAATAAGACATCATCAGGAAAAACCACTAATTTTCCCTCCCCTATAGGTATTCAATATTCTAAAATTTTAGTCAAAGAGGCTTAGAGCATTTCTCTAACTTTTGTTGGGACCGAACCCAAGGCTCAATGATTGGTTAGTTAAAAAATATTGAATTCCTACCTTAAACCCTCATTCATCAACATTTACCCTTCATGAATACATCAAAACCCATTTTCGTAAGTAAATACACATTCTTACTTAGTAAAATTGTAACCCTAAAATAATTAACTTCATCCCTTCAAAAACAATTCATAAAAACCCTCAAAATTACATTTATCCTAAGTATTAGTGAAAGAGATACAACGATAAGAAATGCTTGATTTTATTAGAGATAATATGTATTTTGTTTTTATTACACTACCCTTTCATATTAACTTTTAACATACTTTTATTAAATCCCTAAGAAATACCCTCCCATAGATATTAATTCCCTTATATCTAAATAACCCCCCAAAACCCATTATTTTACATTTCGACCAAATTTTATAATCCCCACGTGCATGAAATAAAAACCCTGCTTTATAAATCCCTTGGTCTAAACATATCTCTATTGAAATACCCCATCCCTATAGTTTGAAAATTGTCAAAAGGTTGAAAAACTATATGATATAAAGCCCTCACCCATATGCATTGATTAAAGCATTGTATAAATGCTTTAAACCTCAATCCCCCGCCACATATTATATAACGCTGAACGTGTAAAATTTTTGTTTAAATGCCTTTTCATAAAGTCTTAACCCATTTTTGCCGCATATAAAATAACCTGGTCCCACTCCCATTTCGGTGCATCTCCCAAAAAAATCTGGACCCTTCGCATTGATCTCCCAAATCCGACAACTGACATTTGATATCACGTGAAAAAGTAGTGCAATCATCCAAACTTCAATCCTGTGCGAAATGGGTGGTTTCTCTTGTTAGCCCCCCTATGAAATTTTTGACAAGTCGGCTGGGGGCTAGATTGTTTTGAGCCTTCAAGGAATGCCTTTCCCCTGAAAACCCATCCTCCTTGAAGTCTCTCAATTGTTGTGCCTAATACAAATCCACCTCTGCTAGTAAACTGCTAAAAGAGCCTATCACTCCTCCCTTTACCCCTGCAACATACATCAGTTCCCCTTCTTTCCCTTTGCCCGAATTCCCTTTATTTTACCCTCATTTAGCCTCTTTTCATCCCCCTTGTCTTCCCCTTCTATTTCCCCTTTTACCCCTCAAATCCCCCTAAAAGCCCCTTTAAATTCCCCCTCTTACCCTTTGTTTAGCCTTTTTCCTCTTTTTCCCCTTATCGTTTCCCTTTAAATCCCTTAAAACCCATTAAAAGGGGCTAAGAACCCACTTTCCGACCTTAGTCTAAGGCCTAGCCCCTTCCCCTTAACCACTTCCCACACATGCCCCGGCGCTGGGACCAAGCGCTTAAGTCCCAAGCACTAATCGCAATCGGAAGTCGGGCGGCTGCACAATTCCTTTGTAAAGCTCTAAAGTGCCGATGCGACTGGTTTAATAAACAAAGTCCCGCGACTCGTTCTTTACCGTAGATCTATCACAAGATCTGACGGCGGAGCGCTAATCGTAGCCCCCCGCCCGATCGCAATCACAACATTCACATCGTGCCCTCCGATCAATCGCAACCTTGTCTTCCGATCTCCCGATTGAAACCCTCCCGATCGCATCGCAGCTGTCCGTTCTCCCGCGATCCAACGGTCAGCGCTTAATCGCAACAGCCTCCGATCGCTGATCGCAAGTCTTCCTGTCTCTGCCCCGATTAAATCTCGGCCGTCGATCTGCCCCGCGATCCGACGGTCCTCTGCTAATCGCAAGCCTTCTGTCCCTTCCTGCGATTGCAATCCCCCAATTACATCCTGACCGTTGATCTGTCCCGCTGATCTAACAGCTAGCGCTTAATCGCAACCCCCGCTCAATCGCAATCACAAACCTTGCGCTCCGTCCTCCGATTGCGATCCGCCGATTTAATCCCATCCGTTCATCCGTTTCACGATCTGACGGCTCAGCGTTAATTGCACCCGCCCCTCCGATTATTGTCCCCACCGTTGATCTGTCGGTTGATCGGACGGTCAGCGCTCAATCGCTCCCTGACCTCCGATCGCAATCGCAACCCCTTCCCTCCGTCCTCCGATTTGATCTCGTCCGTCCGTTTGCTTTATGATCCAATGGCTATCGCTCTCCCCTGTCGATCGCAATCGGAAGATTGTGAGTGTCTCCCTTTTGCGATTGCGATCCTCCGATTGCATCTCCGCCGTCCGTCTCCTCCCGGATCTGAGGGCTCAGATTTAATCGCCCTCCACCTCCGCTAGGTCCCACTTCATACATCCATTTCATTGCATTTCATTGTGTTTCCATACGTATCCACCAAAGTCTAAAGTTTCATATGTTTCATTAAAATTTCATGTTTCATATGTGTTCCGCCATGCCCATAAGTCATCCCATGGATCAATCTCCACCGTTGATCTTCGTCTCCAGGCCAGGATCTAACGGTATGTGCTGCATATTCACACCAAACCCTATTATCCGCGCATTCCACCACTCCACTGCATTTTCATCATTCTTTTGCATAATAGCTTTGTTTCCGCCACCGCCGCACCACCGTTTCGTTCACCCTGCATTCATCGCTCCGTCCACTGTTTTCTTCATAAGTTCGCTGTGTTGCAAAGTTTCTAGAGGATGGGACCGCCGTTGTTCAATGTACTACCTCAATGGCGAGCGACGTAGTCAGGATCAACTCTAATGAGCCAGTACCATCAGGAAAGTCAAGGAATGGGGCCGTCAGGACTCACATTAATGGAGAGCAGAGTTCAAACGCCGAAAATCCTTCCGGCACCATTAAAAGATTGAGCTAACTTGACAGAGGCAGTACTGAAGCAGCAAGGATTTTCAGTACAGAGCAGAGGGATTAATGCGCATCAACGAAGATCTTGAGCCCTGAAACAGAGGTTTAAAGAGGCAAAAGCATCATTTTGAAGACCCCGAGGATCGATTCTGGAGATCCTGAACATCAATAAGAGGTAATATCAAGGTTTTCTTATCAGCAGAATGTTTTTCCATAAAGGACAGGTCTCCCATACAGTCTTTATTATGCATCGTGTCCTTGAAGGAATTTCTCGTCCCAGCTATAGTTCAAAACAATATGACATCCATGAGGCAGACCCCTCAGCAAGTTCTTTCATTTTGTTCAAATCACCTGGAGTACTGCAGCCAAAAGGTCAAATCATATCCGGAGCAGATCTTTCTTTCACGAGGAAGGTGAAAAAGATTAGATATACAGTGCATCAAGCAGAATGGGTCTCGGCCCTGCATTCATTATTGTGTTTAAATGTAACATTTAAAATTCACCTACCTCCTCAGTCAGTCCTCTGTGTCTCTTCTGCTATAAAGCACAAAAGGATATCATTGTAATGGTTGTTGTTGCATTATCAGTGAATTGCAAGAATTTTTGTCCCGAGCCAAGTTTCCTGTGTAATAGTTGTATGACAGGCTGAGAAATATGATGTATTCAGGCTGAATGTAAAAGCTTTGGGCAGTGATGTACCTTATTGGTGTTGTTTTTAACATGATAAGCAGTTTTCATTGGATCCTGATCTACAGCAGTTGGTGATGTTTTTCTTATCTCTGTGTTTATTTCCATTTCATTTCATGTTCTTCTGACTGACATCTGAACGCATGAAATAAGATTTACCCTTGTTAGGTACCTTATGTCCCAGCTCTCTCAGTCTTTAATGTTTTCTGCTCATATGTGTATCTGAATATTGTTTTTAATTGACTAAACCAGTGTAGTGGATGATTATTGCCTGCTCTCTGATGTGCAAGTTGATAGAATCGGTGTTCAGATGTATTTGTTAAGATTTAATTGAAAGAGGTTAGGAACATTGGGAGGTGTAAAGCCTGTCGCTGCCTCTTCATAACCTGCCCTTCCATACAAACCTTTTCAAGACCCCTTGTGTTGCCTATGGTTTTGTCCAAGCAGGCCTGGAGTCAAATGACCTCTGGCTTGATCTATAGATGGAATCAGATGGTTTTCCATCCTTCATTCTCATTCCTTAGTGTCCCATCCCACCAATCAGTCTTTGAGATCCAAATGCTCTAGATGACTAGCCCAACTGAAGCTTACACATTGAACATAAGTAAATCCTTTCTTGACTCCATTGCCCAATGGTCTTGATGTTCCCTGAGTTATCTATCCTTGCCTAGCTTCCTTCTTTACCCATCCTTGTCTCATGGTGAAACCTTCCTTCCTGGTTCTCAACAACCAAACTCATACAATCAAAAAAACAACCTTGAGCCTATAACTAGCCTAAAATCACAATTGAGAACTTCAAAGACATATATCCTTTGATAATCATAGAGAGATCCCTCTCTGGACCTAGGAGGGCTAGATCCTAAGGTCCGAAAGTGGTTCTATGTTGTCTCATCTTTTGGTCTCTATCAACCTGGCCAAAACATGGGAACCCCAACATAATGGCGACTCCACTGGGGACCTGAGTACATCTCGTCTTAAACATTCTTAAAATCTCAGTAACTTAGAACTCTGGTTAGGTTGACAGTAAGCCACACCTTTTTTGAATCAGCCTCCATTATTGAATATCCACCATACTCTTAGACAGAGCCTGGAAAGGGCCAGGTAGCCTCCAGATCTCATCCTCTTTTCAGGGGTGATATATCTGGTAAATGCCCTCCCAGTCAATCTCTGGTTGGAGCTTGTTGCTTTAGAGGAGATTCCTGAAAGGTGATAGTGCTTGAGCACTGTTGTGGACAGTGTACCCTAGAAACATCCTAAACCCTCCACCTGGCGACTCCATTGTTCCTAAACGTTAAAGACTCTACTGGTGATCAGTAGGCCTGCTGATTATCTTGGCTTCAAATCAGAATCCACTGGGAGACCAGTCCCCAAGCATAATCAAGACCCCACAGAGAGGCCAGTTCCCAAGACAAAATTAGCCACAAAGTAGAAGTAATAAGTAGGGTTAAGCTTCTTGCCTTACAAACAGCATTCTGGCTCACAGAACCATTCATACAAGAGCTTTCCCTGATCCAAACCCACCTGAAACAGTTGATAATCCTGAGAAAATCCTTAAAAGAACCCCTGTGAGTAGGAGATCAACTATTTCCAGCAACATCCATAGAGCCAATTCCGCACCAGAAGATCTTGCAGCTCTATTAGTCCCTTTCTTCGACCTAGACCTTTCAAACAGGTTACCTAGAACTAGGTCATTCAGTGTTTCAGACCAGCCAGACACTAGGGACAGTGAAACCCCTCCTTCCACACCTCCTGACCTACATTTCCTTCAAAACTTGGGGCTTTCTCACCCTAGATCTGCTCAACAGACTTCTGCTGGTCCTACCATCCTTGTCATCCAACTACTAGCTGCTCAAGCCAACCCTATACCCCACCAGAACATCATCATGTCACCCTGGTATGCACCTCTAGTTTTACCTCAGCCTTTACTACCCTTACCAGATGATTATCAATCAAAAATCCCACACTTCCCTGCTAAAGAGCCTACAACGGCACAACAACATGTAGATAAAATGGAGGACTCTTTTGACTATATGGAAATTGATGATGAAACAATCAAAATGAGAATTTTTGCGCAGAGCCTGGGGGGAGAGGTTAAGAAGTGGTTTAAAAACCTACCTGCTGGTAGTATCCAAGATCTCCCTGCTTTATACCAGACTTTCATCAACAAATGGGAAACTAGAGCAAACCCTCGCCAGCTCCTAGCAGAATACATGTCCCTTAAGAGGAACGTAGGGGAGAGTGTGCATGATTACACCACTAGATTCAACAGCATTTATAATGCTCTCCCTCTGCAAATGAAACCTCCACAAGGCATGGCCTTGGCCAAATATCCTGATGGATTTGATGCTGACATGGCCTATGAGCTTAGAGATAAAGAGTACACCACTTTGGAAGACATGCAGAAAGGGGCAGTAAACATAGAGGCAAATTTGATTGAAAAAAGGGCCAAACTGAGAGCTGAGAAGAGAGTAACGTACAAGGATGACACTGTAGCCTCCACTTCAGATCCTAATATCGACAGATTGTCTAAGAATCTGGATAAGCTATGCCAAGTGGTCGAAAAGATGGCTATCACTCAGAACAGGAACCAAAATCAAAACCAAAACCAAAACTTTAGAAGAAACAACAACACTCCCAACAGGCAGAAAGAGTCAGATCAACAAGTCATTCCCCCTTTCCAAAAATTTCTTGATGAGGATGAGGGAATCATAGAAGAGTCTGAAGGGAATGTGATAAACATGTTCGAAACAGAGGACTCAATTCTGAACTGTGACTCAGAGGATGATCAACCCTCATCTTCATATTGGGATGAGGAAAGATTAGAAACTAAAGAGTACAGACTTGGGTACCAAGATGCCATGTTACAGGTCAGAGAACAATATGGGCTCTGGAGCAAAAAGAACCAAGACACTTCCAAAACCAAAACTCCTGAGGTGACCATCAAAAAGAGGCCTGAAAAGCCTTCAAAAGTAACTGTTGTAAACGATAAATCAACAGCTGAGAGTTCTGAGAAAAACCAACAGAAAGGCAACCAAAACAATGAAAAACAAAGTCAACCAACCAGTAGCACTAGCACCTCAGTTAGCGCTCCTGATAAAAATGTGTCTGCACGTGTACATAATGAGAAAACACAAACCGATTCAGCTACTAAGGTAGTTGCAAATAAAACAGATTTGAACATTCCCAAAAGCCATTCCACTTTCAATTTAGAGAGTGAAATTGCAAAAATCAAAATCTCTGTACCATTATCTGAGCTGGCCTCTCAGGATGTATATAAGGGCCAAATTTTGAAAGCATTGAATTTAGGGGAAAACACTGATTCTGTAAATTTGAATGATGATCAGCCCGCCCTCTTATTTGGTCCTAAGATTGAAGGTAAGTTTCAGGATGGGGTAATACCACCTTTCTATATTAGTCTCAACATTCATGACAAAATACTCCACAACGCAATGCATGATTCTGGAGCCTCACACAACCTGATGCCTAAAGTAGTCATGGAGAATTTAGGCCTCGAAATCACCAGACCCTATAAAGACTTGTATTCTTTTGACTCGAGTAGAGTAAAATGTCTTGGCCTGATCAAAGACTTGTGTGTGAGTTTGACTCAAATCCCTGCGAAATGTATGGTCATGGATGTAGTGGTGGCAGACGTGCCACCCAAGTATGGCATGTTATTATCTAGATCATGGGGAGCCAAGCTGCAAGGCACCATGCAGATGGATGGCTCATATGCCACTATCCCTATATTTGGCCAATCAAGAAGACTATATAGAGAATCCCAAATGAAATTCTTAGTCAGCAGCCCCAAGAAACCTGAAAATTCACCATTATATTCTGTGCATACCAATCTTGACTCCTTCATCTTTTGTAATGACGAATCCTTAGAAGAGCCAAAGTCCCAGAATAGGCATACGAATGAGAACACTGAGCCTATAGACCTCCACATAATGGCCACTCTGGAAGAATATGATCAGGAAGACCATGGGAAACACACTGAAAACGAAGAGAAAACCAGCAATGAAGCCTGTAGGATTTGTGGTGGACCTCTCACTCCAAGTGAAACAGAAATAGAACAAGAACAGCCAGCCAACCACCTCCCTAACATCCATGGCCTCTATGAACAATGAGATAGTTTACAACGTAGTACAGACCTCTCAACTCAACCTAATGACGAACCCAGCTGTAAGGGAGAAAGCGAAGTGGAAGTAAACAAAGAACCCCTGTGGGAAATGAACTTTGATGGGTCCTGTACTAGACAAAGCGCTGGGGCGGGAGTGTGCCTGCGTAACACCCAAAATGATCACGCGGAGAGCCTCGCTGTCAATCTGCATTTCAAATGCACGAATAACATTGCAGAATATGAGGCTCTAATCTTGGGCCTAAATCTGTTGAAAAAATTAGGAGCCTGTAGGATAGTTGTGAGAGGAGACTCTAAGTTGGTAATCAAACAGATGAATGGTGAGTATTCGGAAAAACACCCCAGGCTTAGGGCATATAGGAATGATACTCTAGATTTTCTGAAAACGTTCATTGAATATGATTTAGTATCCATTCCTAGGGGTCAAAACGCTATTGCAAATGGACTAGCCTGCCTAGCTAGCTCTTATCCTAAGGCCCCAGTTGACCAAAAAATCATCATTCAGACTAAATTCAGGCCTGCAGTGCCAGACAATGAAAAATACTGGCAGGTCTTTGAAGGAGACAAACAGATTGAAGATTTCCTGATAGGCAGAAATGAGTTTGAATTTTCTGATTCAGACTCGAAATCTGATGACAGCTGCCCAAGTGAGGATTCCCCAAATGAACTAGAAACACCTTGTAGTATAGAAATAAATTCTTTTTCTGAAGAAACTCGAGATTCAGCCATAAAACGTGAAAACGCAGATAGAGAAGAAATGGAGGTGCTGCAAGCCAAAGACAAGAACATACCAAGAGGCTTAGCACCCTTAGAGGACCTCTTTGATTTCGATGATGTTGCAAAGAAGCCCACAATAGAACATGCAGAATCAGATGTAGAAGAGTGTAACATAGGCACTGAAGACAAACCCAAAATGATAAAACTGGCTAGGTCTATACCTGCAGACATGAAGAAAAGATACATTGACTTGTTTAAGGAATTCATTGATGTGTTTGCATGGAGCTACGAAGACCTAAAGGCCTATGACACCAACATTATACAACATAAGATACCACTGAAGGAAAATCAGAAACCTTTCAGACAAAAACTCCGTAGAATTAATCCTAAACAATTTCCTGCAGTAGAAAAGGAAATTAAGAAGATGTATGATGCAGGCATTATTGTCCCTGTGAGGTTTTCTGATTGGGTGTCAAACTTAGTGGCTGTAAGGAAGAAAACAGGGGAGATTAGACTGTGCATAGACTTCAGAAACCTCAATAGAGCCTCCCTGAGAGATAACTACCCTTTGCCTAGAATGGAGCATATCCTACAGAAGGTAGTGGGCTCTAAAATAATCTCCCTACTCGATGGTTTTTCCGGATACAACCAAGTCCTGGTACTCCCAGAAGATCAACTCAAAACAGCTTTTACCACTCCATGGGGCACCTTCATGTATGTGAAAATGCCCTTTGGATTGATGAATGCTGGAGCTACCTTCCAGAGAGCAATGGATATTGCTTTCTCAGATGAGATTGGACACTTTATATTTATCTACTTGGATGACTTAACTGTCTTTTCTTAAACAGAAGAGGAACACTTAAAACATCTGAGGAAAGTTTTTGGAAAATGTAGAAGGTACGATCTGTCCCTGAATCCTAAGAAGACTGTTTTTGGGCCGCAAGAAGGTAAGCTTCTCGGCCACATCATATCCGAGAAAGGGATTAGGATAGACCCCCAGAGAGTTGAGGGAATACTTCAAATTACACATCCAAGAAACATCAAGGAGCTACAGTCCTTCATTGGGAAGATCAATTTCCTTAGAAGATTTATCCCCAATCTTGCTGAGCATCTTAGGAAAATGACTGAAATGCTAAAGAAAGATGCAGGAATCAAGTGGACTGTTGAAGCCAAAAAATATTTTGAGTCAGTAAAGCTTGCGCTCACCCAAGCCCCTGTCCTTATCAGCCCTGACTTTTCGAAAGATTTTCTGATCTTTTCATTTGCTTCCCCACACACAATAGCTGCAGTTTTGCTGCAGAAAAATTCGGAAGGTAAAGAACAGCCTATAGCCTTCTTCAGTAAAGCCTTGAGAGATGCACCCTTAAAGTACAACATCATGGAAAAGCAGGCCTATGCCATGATTAAGGCCTTAAAAGACTTTAGGGTGTGCATTCTGCATTCTCACACCATTGCCTATGTGCCAAATATAGTGGTCAAAGATATCTTGTCCCAAGACCCAGATGGGAAAAGGGGCAAATGGATTGCTACAATTTTAGAATATGACATTGAAATCAAACCCACAAAGCTGATCAAAGGTCAAGGCCTGGCCCAACTGATGGCTGAAACTAATCTTCAGGCTCTTGATATTAACATGATGAATGCCCTGGATGAGCAGGAAGAATCGCCCCCATCCAACTGTCGAGGAGCAGTTTCAGAACTCTCCTTGGTATGCTGATATCCTATTCGTGCTCACACACCTCAATGCCCCTCCAGAACTGCCCAAAACAAAGGCCAGATTCATAAAACTCAAAGCTAGGAATTACTGCATTATGAATGAGAGTCTATATTGGAAAAATCCAAATGGCCTTTTACTAAAATGTTTGCCTGAAACTGAAGCTGCAAAAATCAAACAAGAATTCCATGCTAGGGAGTGTGGAGGCCACCTGAGTTGGAAGGCCACTGTAAATAACGTACTCAGGGCTGGGTACTATTGGCCTACACTCTTTAGTGATGTTCATAAAATGGTCCTTACATGCCACAAATGCCAAATTTTTGAAGGCAAAAGAAAGCTCCTTCCCCTCCCTCTGCAACCTATCACCATAGAAGGTCCCTTCATGCAATGGGGCTTAGACTTCATTGGAGAGATCCACCCCTCTTCTTCTGGGCAACACAAATGGATCTTGACTGCTACTGATTACTTCAATAAGTGGATTGAAGCCATACCCACTAGGAATGCCACTGATTCTGTCATCATTAGGTTCCTCGAAGACTTCATCTTATCTCGGTTTGGCTGCCCAAGGAAAATAATCAATGACAATGCTGCCTCTTTCGGATCCAAAAGAATGATTGATTTCTGCCACAGGTACGGAATTGCACTTGGACATTCAACTTCTTATTACCCCCAGGGTAATGGCTTAGCTGAATCATCAAATAAAAGCCTGGTTACAATCATTAAGAAGCTGCTGGAAGAGAACAAAAGGTCTTGGCATAAAAAGTTGACACATGCCTTGTGGGCAGACAGGCTCACTACAAAGAAGTCTATTGGCACGTCACCCTTCCAGCTGGTTTATGGGACAGAAGCAGTTTTTCCTACTAGCCTTGGGATACCAGTGGTAAAGCTTGTCCAAGAAATGCAATCAGAAGAAGACAGCACAATAAGGAGAATTAATGAAACAATCCATCTTCAGCAAACAAGGGAGCAGGTTTATGACAGAGCTGTCAGAGTGCAGGAAAACATGAAGAGACAGTTTGATAAAAGAACCAAAGCAGCAAATTTCAAGGTTGGGGACAAGGTCCTGAAGTGGGATTCAAGGAGAGAGGAAAAAGGCAAACATGGAAAATTTGACAGCTTGTGGCAAGGTCCATTCATCATTCAAGCCACTGTGGGTCCTAATGCATTTTTCTTGCAAGAACTTGATGGTACAGAGCTGTTTGGGGGTCCTGTCAATGGCAGGATGCTTAAACACTATTTCTGCTAACTCTCCATTTCCAGTTTCATTTCCATTGTATATACCGTTGCAAATTTTCATTTTCAGCAAAAAAGAGAAGAAAGTGTCCCAAAAAAACAGAATGAGAAGAGAGGTTCCGACATGCTCAAAACTTGGACCTCTGAAATAGAAAAGATGGGCTCTAATAAACTCAAAATCTGAGCCAAAAGGGAGCTGAATAGCTGATCCAAACAAGCTCAAAATCTGGATCAGCAGTGAAAGAAGATCCAGCTCTAA
>JAXQQM020075474.1:0-134564 GCA_034641835.2 Pinus albicaulis | reverse complement strand
AACATTAATTTCAGAAGAATGAGTAGGATCAGATACTGTAGTATGATGTGTGCTTGCAGTACCAATCATGCCGTCTCTAGCATGAGAGTCCTTTAATTTGATTGTAGCTAGAAAATCTATCCATGAACGAAAATATTTCGCATCCATCACAATCGTCAATAATATGGTCGATAAAGGGAGTAGGATAGTTTTCTTTTGGACAAGCAAGATTGAAATTTCGATAATCGATGCACACTCTAATGATTCCTTGTTTTTTCATGAAAGGAATGATATTGGAAACCCACTCAGTTAGTGGAATAGGGTAAATGAAACCAGCACGGAAATTTTTTTCAACTTCTTCTTTGATGGTAGTAGCCTTCTTTGGATGAACATGACGAAGGCATTGACGCATCGGTTTAACATCAGGATACATATTAATAGTGTGTCCAACGATACTAGTATCTATGCCTAGCATTTCCTCTTAAGACCAAGCGAATACATCACGGAATTCATGAAATAGAGAGCGATATGATTCAAGTTCTAATGGAGAACAAGATACGCCAGCATGAAAATTTTCTACTACGCTGGGTTTGGTCGAAATATTGATAGAAATGGTTTCTTCAATATTTGACAGATTTTTCTCGGAATCGACTGCATTAATAGGTAAAGAATTCGAAAATAAATTTTCGGTCGATGGGTAATATAGTTCACTAAGATAGTTTTCTTCATAATCAGGAAGATGGGAAAGATGACGATAATATTCCCATGGTTATGCTTCTGACATCATAGCTTCCAAAATATTCTCATCTATCAAGAACATTGAGGAAAAAGGATCAGAAGGAGTACCAAAATCTAAGGAACGTTCAACCCAAACAATCAACGACGTTGATCTCGGATTCGCCACCCAAGCCAGATAGATTGATTGCTATGCTAGCTCAATAGGGCTAGGTGGCCAAAACTCATCCAAATTAACAATTTCAGAATCATCCGCACTCTTCCTTAAGCTAGATGGAGTGGACTAGATCATGTAGCAGGTCTCTATACTTACTATTTTTGCTGACGTCGCAGGCATTGATAATGTAAAGGTTCCCATGAGAGTGGAATCCTTTAAGAGTCCTACACAAATATTCTGAAGTGCTAGTTGGGGTGCGTGAACGAACATAACACTTCCAGTTACCTACGAGGTAGAGGAAAATATGGATAGTTGATTTATGACTGTGATAATACCTTTATATGGAAAGGCTATCATTCTAAAATATGTAGAAACGATTGCAGTCATAGCATATACCCATGCCCTTCGATGTAGAATGTTATAGTCGAGGTGTCCATCAAAAAATTCGACATCAACATTCACTATTTTGTCCCCTAGTTCAACATGCAGGTTATTAATAATACCGCAAGGCTTATATGTACATCCGTCAAAAGCCCTCGATGTCATTGATGATTGAGATAAGCATGACGAGCCAAGTGACTTCCAATAATTTAGAGACATAATGCATGTAGATGCTCCCTCATCTATAATAGTACGATCAACAAGGTGATTGAGAACATTTACTTGTATACAGAACGCCAATTCTGCTGGTAGTTGCGGCACATAGCTCATATGATTAAAGACAACGAGATTAGAATTAGTCGATCAATTCCACCAATAGCCGACAATAAAGCCTGTTTTTGGGAGGGATAATCTTTTAAGACCTCAAGAGCAGACATAGCTGAAGGGGATTGAGCCATGTCTTCAACTATATTATAATTTTGTGCAGCTCTTGCTCAAGGATTATATTTCTATTTATGAACGAATCCCTTTGGTGGATTAATCATCAATTCAAGAATATTAGTAGGTGGTACTATTTTCGTAGACGGATTCATAGTTGAGGTAGTAGGTTGATCAGTTTCCTGACTACCATAGTATTTATTATGCGTTGATACCAAAATATCTATTGAAGGTTATGTGACAGATAACATTAGCACTTGAGAACTAGAAGTTGGATCCGTAGCAACCAAATTTTTGTCTGGATTTGGAAACGATTATGTCAACACAGCTGACGCATGGGAAGTCTTAATTACTTTTGAGACTTCAGCACGGTTAGGACAATCTCTAACAAACTGTTCCTCATTACATATTATGCATGGATAACGAGGTTTCCTTGGTCCAGATGATTGATCAGATGATATTTCCTGTGGGTTAGAAGTTTTCTTTTTCTTATTTTTTCCTTTTTTCTTACTTCTGGGTTGCTTGTCACTTTTGCCTTTGTCAAATGACATGGCATTAATTTCGGAAGAAGGCGTAGGATCAGATATAGTAGTATGATGTGTGCTTGTAGTACCAATCATGCCATCTTTAGCATGAGAGTCCTTTAATTGAGGAGGAACAATAAAATTAGATCTCAGTGCATTAGGATTTTTTTCATAGAGCGTGCCAGATTGAGTATAAATCAAGTCTAAATATTGGGCACGAGCAATAAACTACCCTTCAGTGACAACGCCACCTTTATCCACATCCTCAGTTATAGATGGTAACAGGGACTTAATGAACCACTCAGAAAGGAGCGAATCAGGAAAAAAATTCTTAACAATTCTACGACGATGACGCCACTCACGTATATGATCTGAAATGTGAGTAGCATTAGTCTGTTTAAAATTGGTCAAGAGTTTTGTTCTAGTTTCATATCGTATGGGTAACTGCAAGTGAGTCAAAAATACAGTAGCTAGGGCAATAAAATTATCAAAATAATCTCTAGGTAACTCAATGTACCATTTTGTAGTCAGATCTGTAAGCGTACACTGGAAAAATTGAAGTCGAACAGAATCATCATTCACGGAGTTTGATTAACACTAAAAATGATAAGTCATGGCATGATTTGATGGGTCTTCCCCAAGGTTTCCATTAAACTTAGGAATATCTGAGGGTAATTTGTGAAGTATCACCAGCCACCAAGGAGCATAGTTTATTGGATCATTGGTTAGCTGATTTAAATCTGGTAACTCAAAAGTTGCAACAAAGGGAAACTGTATATTAAGGTTAGGTTGAGCATAGCTAGGGTATGATGGAATTTATTGAGAAACAAGTATTTGAGCACCATCATAAGGAATCTACTGCTGGTAACCTAGATAGGGGTTGTTTTGAAAAGAAAACGCTTGAGGATTCTATTGACCAAAATCTGGATACAATACTTGTTGAACTAAAGTCTGAGGTATTTGTGCCTGAGGCTGCCAAGGGGTCTCTCCACCAATGTTATAACCCAAATTAGGATAACTTGTATTCGGTTGAGGATATGTATAACCTGGTTTTGACTGTGACATCCCATAAAATGGTAAACCAACTTGTGAATAAATGACTTTGGGCACAGGTTGTTGTAAATTAACCGAAGGATTTGGATTCTATGGACCCACCTGAAAAGGTTTTTGTACAACATTTTGACTCTGTAACAGGGGTAAATATGTATTAAGAAGTAGAAATGATGTGGGTGTAACAGGTTGAACTGGTTGATACGAGTGTACAATCGTTTGTGGTTGGATAGGCAGATTGGGCTACCATTGAAAAACATTCAATTCGACATTACGTTTATCGTAAAGTGATGGAGTACTGTCATACTGGGTGACCAAGGGTTTCCCCCCAGCAAAAGGAGGATAATAAGACAGAAAATATTACTCTCCAAATGCAAGGAGTCTAGTTGATATGATACTAGATGGAATCAACCCATAAGGACCATCTTGATATTGCCCTAATGATGCGTATAAATAATCAAGACTTTCAGTACTCATTATAGGATTACCAGTTAAAATACCAGATGATGACATTGGTAAAGTCCATGGTTTCGAAGATGCACTAGAGAAAATTTCAGATAAATATTTGTAACCTGATGGGACCATAGGACCACCATGAAAATATGACTCTGGTGAAGTTGTGAACATTGACGGGGTAGAGAGGGAAGGTACTGATGTAATTGGAACAGATGGCCCAACCGAAGATGTTGGTTCAGGCATGGTTACTTGACAGAATGTATACCCTTTTGAATCAACGGGACTTTGAATAGGAACAGGATCAACAAAAGCAGAAGGTGGTGATTGAGGAAAAGACTCGTACAAGTAAAGGTCCTCCCCAAAATGGGTTGGAGTTAAAGGTGTCTCGTCTTGTGGGATTTCTTCAATCGCAATTAAACCAGGTGGAAGTATTTCACCGTCAGGCCCAATGTATATTTCAGGAGGTTGACTGTGTCATATGGGAGTTTCAATGGATACAGAAAATTGTGGAATGTCCAAGGTAGTAACAACTTCCGATTATTCGACTTCTAGATTCAGATGTTCTTGCAAAAAAGGGATAGGATCAGGATGAATTTCTGGTTGAACAACATCAGGTCCATGAGGTATTGTCTCACTGATTGGATGGATCGTGACACCGGGACACGTCTCTAACCTAGACATTCTAAATGTTATCGTTATGGTTCCAATGCTTTGTTAGGTAAATTGAGATAAATTTTAAGTTGATCCTGTTTATGAATTTTCCTTTCAACGTTCACCGCGATGATGTATTGGAAATTCCTAAAATGCAAACTAAGAATGATAGGAAATATTTCACTTTTAGTTTTTTCAATGAAAGTCTTAGCTACTAAAGGGAAAGAAAAATCAGTTTGGAAGCAAAAAAATCAAAGAGCACAAACTAAAATGCATCTTTCTTAATTGTTCCTTTTGCAAAACAAACAATCCACTACATGCAAATGCAGGTTTTTATTTTCAGTGCCTTAATGTTATGAATGCAGAAAAGGAAACTAAGTGCATCAAATCAACAAAATAAATGCCTTTTATTTTTGAGAAATGAAGAATTAAACAACAATTTCTCTTTTGAAGGAAAACTTAGGAATTTAACAACAATTTCTCCTATCAGGAAATGAAGAATTTATGACAATTTACTTTTCAAAAGAAAATGGATCTAATGCAGCAATGAAAATACTTTGAAATTAATTTGTCAATGATAAATAAAAGTGCTTTAAATAAACATTGAACAAACTATTATTTCAAAGGAGGAAGGAGGTAGATAAGGTCACTGGTCAATATGAGGCTTTAGGCTTTTCAAAACACAGTAGAGAACAAACTGAAAACAAATTGCAATGATAAACTCAATGGAATTTGGATGTTTTCATGGGGAAACACAGTCTCTAAGGGGATACAGTGCATTGAAAAGATGGCTTGAATGGGAGACAGTGCTATGCAAAGCACTGTGTCTTGTCCAACAGTGCGTTGGGCGTAGTGTCCAATGAAAAACATAATTGTTTAACACACTTCTAATGCAAATTTCGATTTCAAAAAGCCTAATATTTATGAGTAAAAGCTACTGGGTGGATAAACACAGATAAACAAAGGCAATTACACCTAGGATGAGGTGTAAAATCCCAAACAGAGTCGCCAATTTGTTATGCAGAATTATGGATTATGGATAAAAAATTCTTCCCTAGACATGTGCTTATCTAGAACAATAGATTAAAGACTTCGCGGCTACTTTTCCTAACTGTAAATAGACACACAGAACAGTTCAAAGAACTTGCTTCGAGTCCATGCGCTTCACATTCTCCTTCTGTCACTCTTGCTATAGCTTCAAATCCAAGCTAGATGTCTGAAAATATTTCCTACAAATATTAACACTAAATAACAAAAGATATCAATAATACAGATGTCTATTCTAGTTATTTAGTTAAATCAATGAAACATAAACCATATACATTGGATAAGAATTCACAATATGGAAAACATGAGCTTATACAAATACATATGTGGGAATGTAAGCATCAATGTTTATTAATGGATAGAAAGGGAGGTAACAACCTAGTGATTGATTTAGTGTCACCATCCGCTGCAGCATACCAGCCTTATCACAATGTAGATATCTCCAATAGCATGTCACTCAAATCAACTCCTCTATAATTCCACCAACATTTCTCTTCTCAAATTCTTCCTTAGAAAGCACTAGGATCTGTGCTCAATTTATAGATGAGCTGAAGGTAGTTTTAAAATCAATGACTTTCTAATAATAGGCAAGACATGTTCCCAATTTTGTAGATGTCAAATGGACACATGGATTTGAAGTTTGACACATGTGAACTCTTCTAGAAGGCACTAGCCAAGTGGAGATTCCAGAAAATGAGAATTCCAATGTGACCAACGCACATGTGAGTTTCGGGAAGTGCTTTGCAGAGCAGCCTTGAATGGAGCTACATGCATATGCAACAAACTTATTCCCTTGAGAGATAGTGTTGGTGAGCTCTCATATGATATATTATAAACTTCAAATCTTGGAAACCTTTACAATTGGAAGTCATGGTTGATTTGTCTTGTTCTTTTTCTTAGGGCATTAGGGGAATTTTGAGGTCTAAAATGGGCCCCCTAAGAAAAATGTACAACAAAAATAAACTTTATAAGAACCAATAGGATTCAAGATGATGATGTCAACCATGGGGGATGATTCACCACTTTTTAAGTAAAAGGGTAAAAATATTAAAAAATAATAAAATAATAAAACTACTTTTGCAACTCGTATTTTCAACTTATCTCGCAAAGTTTTTACTCAAATTTCGAGCGGGAGTACTCGTTGGATGCAAAATTTAATTCATCATCCAAGGAGTACTCATGTTGCATACTTTCGATGGACCCTACTACACAAAAAATGAGAAATGCATTAAAAAAACATGATTACAATTACGTTTCTCAAGTATTTCTCATTTTTCGTGTAGCAGGACCCATCAAAAGTATGCAACATGGGTACTCCTTGGATAAGGAATTAAATTTTCCATCCAACAAGTACTCCCACTCGAAATTTGAGTAAAAACTTTGGGAGATAAGTCGAAAATATGAGTTGAAAAAATAGTTTTTTCTTTTTTCCTTCCAAAATTTGATGATGTCATCAAATCTTGTTTTATTATTTCCACTATTATTTTATAATTTCCCTAAGAGGCCCATTTTAGACCTCAAAATTCCCCTAATAGCATGTAACAACTGAAATGATAGGGAATGATAGACCCTTATTCATTGGTCCTGGAGATGATGCCTAGTTAACCAGGTCATTCGGAATGGCGCCCAAATTGACCTATAAGAGTCATCATCATGGTCATCACTGGTCTCCTTTACTACATCCTCTGACTATGTTTCCTGACCCTCTATCTTTTGTGACATATTTCGACAAGGGATATCTGTTATCTTGAGGTTGTTGTCTTCCCTCAACATTTGAAGCTGTTGTTCCAACCCCACTTCCAATAGAGGGAACACTTGCAGACCCTGATGAAATTGGAACAGGAGGGGCATTTGTAATGGCGAAATTCTTCCGCTTCCTTTTCCCCTACCCTACTTCCATAGATTGAGCCACGACTACTGTAAAAAATAAAGAAAAAAATTGCAAATTTGTAAAAAAATTGCACATGCAAATTACTGTAATAAAATTGCAAAAAAAATTAGAGACAAAATGCACTTATGTGTTGCTTGAATCACCTCCAAAATGCTCCCACACCCTTTTCTCTTCGCTCCCACAAACCTGCAACAAACCCACATCAAGAGAGAGTGAAATGTGAAGTTGAAATGGGCCAAAACAACCCTTTGTGGGCCATGTGGCACTCATAAAAGCCGAAAAAGTGTCCCAGAACAAGGACACTATTGGGACATGATGGTGTCCTAATGAGACATAATTGGGACACGATGGGACATGATCGAACACGTGTCTCACTAAATCATGGGACATGATCTAACGCTTGTCTAACTAAAGCATGTCCAATTCGACCATAACACTTAATAAATAAAATTAAAATTTTAAATATAAAAAAAAAAAAATTATTAAAAAAATAATTAAATGATAGAAAAACATAATTCCGAATTATAACTTTTTCAAACTTTTAACTAAAATTTAAATAAATTCTTATATATAGAAAAAACCGAAAAGTCACTTCGCAATAATCGTTCAAACTTTTAACTAAAATTCATATAAGAACACCCAAAAATCACTTCGCCATAATTTCTCTCGATTATTCAAAGTAGTTTGAATGTAGGAGAATACTTGGGAGAATCTCCTCGTAATGCGCAGATTCGATGCATTGCTGGTCTATAAGTATTAGTGTCAGAATATTTACGACACCATAAATCCCGTGAATGTTATTATGGATGCACTGTCACGAGTATTAGCGTACTCTTACCCACTTGCAGGCCGGGTAAACAGAATCGAAGACGGCCGAAAACTGCAGGTAAAATGCAAAGGAGAGGGCGCTCTCTTTGTGGAAGCATCCACGCATAACACTCTATCATTGCTAAGCGAGTTGGAGGAGCACAAACCTTCATTTGAGCAACTTCCCTTTCAGCTACCACTCACTGCACAAGTTGAGCACGTACCCACTCTCACTTTTCAGGTAATCTTTTTCCTCTTACTGTGCCATTGTTCCTCAGATTTTAATGGATTCGCTCAACTTAAACATGAGCGGATCAAAATGGGTACGATTCTGTGCGGTTGAGTTGCTCACAACGGGTACTTTGTGTTTTGACAAAAATAGGTTACTCGGTTCGATTGCAGAGGTTTTGTTGTGCGTGTGAATTTCAACCATTGTCTGTGTGACGGACGAGGGGCAGCCCCAGTTTCTCATGGAACTTGCAGATATTGCGAGGGGAGAGACGAAGCTTTCATCGAAGCTTTCATCGAAGCAGTGTGGCAGCGAGAAGATCTCAAACCCCACCAGCAGTCCCATCTGGTCCGTTTTCGGCATGATGAGCTTGTTGAAAGTAGTTCCATCGTCAACCCTAATTGTTCCATGCAGCAGCAGATGGCTTCGTTTTTCTTCCGCTCGGATGTTTTACAGAGTATAAAGCAGCCCATCACATCAGAGTTGATGGAGCATTGTACGACGTTCGAAGTCTTTGCAGCGTTGGCATGGCTAGAGAACAGTGGCTCTGGTGATTCCTCTTGACCATACAGTCAGGGTTCTCTTCCCGGTGGACCCTCGGGAGGGCGTTCGACCCCCCTCTTGCATAAGTTTAGTGCTTATTGAATAGTAAGTAGGACTCACAATATTTATTAAATTTGTGAGTAGTTATTGAATGGTAAGTAGGGGCTCAATATTTATTAAAAGTGTTAAATTGTATGGCTTAAGATATTTAATGTTTAATTAAAAAAAAGTTAAATTATAGTTTTAAATTTTATGTTTGGTAGATTTTGGACAAATTTCTTTGCACAATTCAAAGTCATAAGTTTTTTTTTAATAGTGTGAATTTATTTATGTATTTAAAAATAGATTGTAAATCAAAAAATATAAAATTAATCTAACTAAAATTTGTTTTTTTATATTTAAGTCAAAATGTGAACCTAGAATAATTAGACAATGTTTTCATAAAAATATTTTTCAATTTTATATATAAATAAAATATCTTAATATATATTTATGTTGATAGATAAGTTTATTTTGAAATAAGATTTTAGAATTTTTATTTAATCATCAATAATTAATGGATGGATAATAGGGACTTAACCTTAAATAAAATGATATGTTTAGCATTAATAATAAATAGGGGATTGAGATATATATATATATATATATATATATATATATATATATATATATTACCACGTTTTTAAAATAAAAAATAATAATAATTATGATACATTTAGTGTCAAAATAATTCACATTATTATATTTTTAAATTATATCAATTTAAATTAATAATTTTAATTATATTACATGTATAGGGGTGTTTATTTTTTTTTAAATATAGGTGTGATGATTTTCAAATGAGGTTTTGTCACCCTATGAAATACTTACGATTAAAAAAAACTATTAACCCACTCAAAAATTAGCACATTTAATATATTTATGTGTGAGCTATATCACATTATAACATATGACATCCAAATCATAATGTGAGTGATACATATGAATTCAAATTGTATTTCTTTTTTTTTTCCTACCTTACTACTGCAACAACAATGTATTAATCTTATTGTCCTTAGGTCGTGAACATCATTATGACATTGATCAACTATATATATATATATATATATATATATATATATATATATATTATGGTTTGATGATCATTCGCGCATGCAACCTATCATTTGGGATTTGTCTTCAACGAGTAAATTATTAATGGTGTAGTCTCTGCTTAATGAAGATCTCGTCCATCTGGTTGTTTGTCCATTCTATTGATTTCCAGCTGTCAACTACAATTTATTTGTTGGTAATTGTGATATTTGTCGATCTGGTAAAACCTGGAACTGACGATGGAGAATATTGAGAGAGGTTTTAGAGTAACTACCTGACCCTAAGCGTCACACTTCAAGCTCATTTTATCTCTACACTTTTATGGCTTTGTTCTGCAACTTTTTGCCTTCCAAAATCCTACCTCCGACAACTAAGGTAATACTTATCTCTCAATAGTGAACTTGGTCATGGTTCTGCTTTGACTTGGGTATATGTCATTTGCTTCGGAATTTCTTGTTTTCATTACAGCACATAATCGGTTAGACACATTGTTGGTGTCCAAGTGTGAATGAATATTCAAATCATTTCCCACATTAATTATCAATCTGGGTATGTACATTATTTCAAGGTAACGCGCAAGGTATATGCAAGAGAAATGACACAATCTAATATTGATCATAGATTCAACAATTAAAACAACCAGAACTACTATAATAGTAATTAAAGATAAATTGCAGAATTATAAAAGTATTCACAATAATTAAAGAACATACCATAACAACAGTTAAAATACTTGAACAGAAATGCGAAAGCAACAAAAGGAAATAATGCAGCACCTGATCAAAAGAGTGCGCCCAACTCTCTAGCCAGGGCTGTGGTAGACTCACAACTTACAGATAGAATGGAAAAATGACTTGCATTCAATTAATTAAAAATATTATGTTACAAAACTTGATCTCTTACATGCTAACCCTCTATGTCTTCTCCTATGCGTTCTATCCTTATGCCATAGATCCCCCTTCTCTTTGATTTGTGCCCTTTTAAATATACAAACAACAAAGGGAAATAAATTGATTACAAAGTATCAATAACCAATATGGAATCTAAAATATCTTTCCATCATGATTCAGCTAGCACAAGTCGAATCTGGCAATTACAATTGCGGCAATTTGGAAAACTGCCACAAGAGAGAATATACAAATTTGTCCTTTGAAGAACCTTTTGTTTCTCTCAACGATGACCGAATTTGGGAAAAATGCTCTATAAAAAATAATTTGGTCCATTCTACGCAAAACCCATGTTTTGGATTTTTAGGATTCGTCTTTGTTTGCCTGAAACGTTCAACGCAAAACTGTCTCTTGTTATTCCAGCGAATTTCTAAATTGGAATATTTAATTATGACCTGAAGATCAAATCTCCAATCTGGAAGAGATCTTGGAGGCTAAAATAGTGAGTGATGTTATAACGGATTCATTAATAAACCATCATTAGCAAAAATATGCATAATAATCATTAATTTATTAAAATAAAAGAGAAAAAGTATTAGTTATCCAACAGAGCATAAATAATTATGAAATGGAATTATATAATAAATTATGATAAATAATTTGATAAAATAACATTAGAAATAGATGAAATGGATGTTAAGAAGCGATAATAATAATACAAATTAGTGGCCCAACATTTCCCCCAAACTGAACATGTCGCATGTCCCCATGCACCCCAATGCCTTTGTATTAACCAAGTTGTAATACAATAATACAAATGCTCACCCGAACGCATGATATTGATGGAAGAGAAGACTTCCTCCTGAAATGCTTCCTTAAAATAATTTTCATGTATACTTTCAACCATATGTATATGAAGTTGCAACAAAGTATGATACAAGTAAATACAAACTTCATTACAAATGAGATTTTGCTGAAATTTTGTAAGAAAATTTATACTATATCAATGTTTCTCCAATCCGAAAATCAAATCAATGCAATGAATGGATTTCAATATATCAGCAAAATGGTGGTAGGTAATAATAATTTTTTTGGAGTTTACAATTTGGTTTAGCTTGAATATTTATGGGTTTAATGATACCTCTTTGTTGTCCAAAAATCACAAGAATCCTAGGATTGTATACCTTAAATAATGGAGAAATGAGAAAACATTCATCATGCATAGCAACTCTTCCCCCAAACTGGAGAATTAGCATGCCATCATGCTACACTAGAAGACAAATTGAGGTGGTTGCTATAATCATGGCTGAAATATTTTCTTGGTGTCTAACAACATCGAATAAAAGAGATTTTGAGAATGAATAAGGAGATCGGTGGATGATAAAGAATATTAATGGCATGTTCATGATAATGAAAGAAACACTCCCCCAAACTGAAAGATTTTGTGTCTCTAAAAAATGGGAAGTGGTAAAGAAAGGGAAATAATGGTTGAAAAATATCAGTGAATAATGCTCAATGGTTTTTCATGGCATTCTCCTAAACTTTCGATAAATAAAAAAATTATGCTATTTTGCCTCAAATTTTACCTCCATAAAAATGTGGAATTTCATTTATGGATTGACATTTGTTGAAGCTGATATAGGCTGAGTTGATGCTGAAAGTGATGTGGAAGGTGGAAGCCATGCATGCTCAAAAAATATAATCAGAAAGTGTAGCATTGTTTCCTTCCACCAATGTGATTAGTTTCCTTGTCATATTTAAAAACAAATCTCATGAGTATCCTTAATCAATAATTCATCACCTCAATAACCTCATTACATATAAAAGTGACATAATCGTATTGTGAACGGCATGGGATAATAATGTATAAGAAGGGAAAATATGCATTCCCTATACCCATAAGCTTTGGTTTTTTTGAGCACAAAAATGATGAGAATTATTTATCTCAACCTTTGCTTCTCAAGGTTTGTCCAATTACCTGGGATTCAAAATCAGAATTAGGCCTCTTTATTCCACCTCAAAACAGTAGTGGTGTTGTTAAGCTATGAATAAATGGTGACTAATTGGGCAAAGCAACTATCTTTGGTTAAAGATATGATACTTGAAGAATAAAGGAATGATAGATTAAATGATACAAAATGTCAAATAGAAAACGTCCTAAAATTTTCATCCTTAACATGTAAAGTAAATATTTATAACTCAATAATAGATGTAAACCATAACCACCATTATCTAAGAACTGATTAAATATTACTCCATGAACCATGAGTTCTCGAAAACCTTATATATGCAATAGTTAGCTTTATCGGAAATTAGCTTTGAGAAAGCAAGCTAACCAAGTAGATTATAGTATTAAAATAACTTCTATACCATAGGCATAGCCACTGCTTCCAGCAAGAGCCCATAGCCTCAACAGGGATGCATTTTTAACTCATTAAGATGCCAGTGTTCCATCTATTAGAAATAAGTACATAGTTACAAAAGCCCTTCAATTTACTTAGATGTCAGCTGAAGATCATTGATCTGGCATGGTAACGAGTTAATAACAGTGCCATTCATGGGAGCTAATAAAAGTGAAAAATTCGACTCGTTCTGAGACCTCTTGTCCTTCAGTTTTATGACTGAAGGCCATTATCGTGGCTTGGTGACCAGCGGTGATAATGTCACTTTATTAGGACCTATGATCATGGTAGGTCGGCTCGTGATGAGACCTCCTATACTCTAGTTGACCATTTATGTTTAATATTCAGCTATGGTTATTGTTCATCAATAAATATTCCTTAATAGATGGGGTGACAGGTCAGCTCCTTAAAAGCTAGGATGGCGTAAAAAGTTGTACAGTAACTATTTTCAACTTTGATAGTTTTGCTTCTCGAAAACTAATAACCTTCAAATGAATGTTGATAAATATATTTTTCATTGTTGAGATTGGGGTTGAGTAATAGTTCATTAGATAATGGTGGAAAGATTTAAATACAATTATGTGATCATCATCATAAATTTTACAATATCAGGTACTTGACCAATTAGGAAAGTTGAAATCTAGCATGATGAAATCATCTTTGCATAATTATTCCTTAACAATAATATTATGTTTATAGATAAACAAAGATAAATTGACTACCCAAGAATTATGTAAAAGAGAGCCTAGACCATTAAAAGTATTTTCCATTCACCAAAGAGAAAAAAAAATCAGAAAGACCTACATATGTTGAATTCAACATGAAAATTGGCCAAGAATAGTAGTTGTGACTGAGGTAACAAGAACCATGACTTAGGTAATAACAAGGAAAGGGGAAAAATAAAATTTTTAGGAAGGTGACATGAAGGAGGATTAGTCACTTTAAAAAATAATGAGGAATTAAGAGTGAATAGTTCATGACAGGACTTACCATAATAATCATCCTTTAAATATGAGACCTCTCCCCCAACTAAAGTATGTCTGTCATCATTCATAGTTGGTCATGTCGTAAGTAAAATACTAATTAAGTCTACGGAGTCGGTCGAGGAAGTACCTAGCAACTTACCTTGGCAGAGTAACAACACTGGAGGAGTAAAAACACCAAGTACTTAGAAAAATATCACCGTGGAGTAACATCACCGGAGGAGTAACAACATCAAAGGTGTAACAACACCAGACACTTATAAAATTTCCTAGAGTAACAACATCAGAGGAGTAATGTCATTGGATACTTAGAAAACAATTTAGAGTAACAACACCCAAGGAGTAACATCAGTGACAGAGTCATAGCAGTGGCAGAGTCACAAGACCGACGGAGTAACATTAGTGACAGAGTCACATCACCGACAGAGTAACAATATCCAACACAGAAAAAATGTTCAGAGTAACAACATTGACAGATTCACATCACCGTCAGAGTAATAACATCCAACACTTAGAATTTTTTTTCGGAGTAACAACAATGGAGGATTCACAACATTGACGAAGTAATAGCAGTGGCAGATTCACAACATCGACGAAGTAACAACAGTGGTGGATTCACAACACCAATGGAGTAACAACATCAAGGACTAGCAGCATCGCAGAGTAACAGCATCGCGGAGTAGCAGCATCCGAGGAGTAACAACATCTTGAGTAGAAGCATCCAGAGTAACAACAACCGAGTAATAGCATTATGGAGTAGCAACATCCAAGGAGTAATAGCAGCACGAAACTTTATAACTTGCTCATTTTATTTTGAGAACAAAACAAAGAAAAAATGTGAATTTGAAGTAAAATCTACCTGAAGCATAAAAACATAAGACAAATCAGAAAATAAATGACTCTTTATTGAAAACCAATAAATAAATAAATAACTTAAGTTACAATGGTTATGATTTTTTTTGTAGCAATGTTTTTTGTGAATGGTGAATGAATGGAAAATTTATTTTTCTTAAATGACTTGGATCTTCAAATATAAATCAATTCGCCATTTCTCATGTTATAAATCCATTAATTGATGAAAATTATTCATGTTGTTTTCTCTGTGTGAGGAAACATCTTCGAAAATGTTTTTATTTCATTATCATTGCCTTCAAGAATCAATTGTTCATAAATTGACCTCATTTACTCTCCTAGGACCTGCAAAAAAATGAGTTTCTACCTGCAATAAAACATGAAATCATCGAAGAAGAGAGGTGATCAGGCTCTCCTAATCCAATAAATATCCAAGAAAAAAACTAGTTACTCTATAAAACAAATCCATGGGAAAAAAAAATAACAAAGTAAAATTAATTTATTACCTGCGGGAGAGTGGTGGCCAACCATACTAAGCCAAATGAATGTGAATTTAGAGCGATGTCTCCAATAGAAACAGATTTTGAAAATTCTATGTAATGGTATGTTAAACTTTCTTAGAACAACCTGCATAATAGAGTCATTTTCGATTTTCCATCTCAGAGCAACAGTTGATATTTCAAGCATAAATTTTTCATTTGATGAGAGATTGAACCGATTCAAATTGGATATTAAAGTAGATTCATTTATATATCTAAAATAGAAATAGGTTTTAAGGAAAGATGAATTGATAGGTCAATACGCTAGTGAACATCTAGGAAAACAAAGTTTCAAGAGTGTTGATTTATGATAAGCAGTTAGTATTTTGGTCATATCTTCCTCATACTATATCGAAATAAAGTGATTGAAGTTTTTTTTGTATACTAAATTCATATGGGAATATACCATAGAAACAGGTTTCCAAAATCTAGTCATTTAAGCCTCCAAAAATGGCCTATCCCAACTCTCTTACTTAGCTGCCAACTAGACATCCTGTCATTGTTTTGGTCATAACATTTTCGTTTCAACTCCAAATTGGGTGATTAAAATTGGGTTAGAAATTAGACATGAAGGGATACGTAGGATAGAAATAGGTCTTGAAAATATGCCCATTTGGTCCCTCAAAATATGACTATCCCGACTATTTTTGCCGAATTATCATCAAGCCCGCAAGCCATAAGATATGATAATCAAGGATTTTTTCCAAAAAGGTGATCAAAATGAATATGAGTGTTTGTAGAAATTTCATTTTCAATATAATTCATCTACATACATAAATAAATTCGAATATTGATCACCAATGTTAATTTTCACAACCTGTTGCAACAAAAATAACTATTTTTACATCTAAGGAAATTTATTTATTTATGTCTTTATTCATTCTATATTCTAACCTACACTATTCTACTTTGAAAAATAGAATATACTTACATATAAGAGTACTTATAGTGAATCCATTTTCGAAATAATGCCTCAAGTATGCACATACCCGTATTTGAAAAATGTATTTTAATAAATACAAGGGCATGAGAGAACAACTTCCCTGTTAAGGATGGTGCCAAGAGTTGTTGAAGTGTAGAGTGATGTTGCAAGAAAACAACAAAGTTAATCCAACCTTCAATATAGTTTTGATTTACCATATTTGTCACATTGTGAATTTCCTTAACTGGGTTCCAGATTTTGTTGATGCTTTATTCCTTGACCTCATCCTCTGAGTTTTGGAGGTCTTCCTCTAAATTTTTGTTTAGATCTATGTTCATAGAATCAAAGGAAGGAAAAAGAAAAAGAAAATCAAACAATTCTTAAAGCTCGGGACCTGGAGCAAGGTGAAACTTCCCTCCCCAAGACGAGAGATTAGGTGTTTAAACACAAAGAAAGAAAACAAATCAATGAAATATGAAGCTCGAGATGTGGAGCAGGGTAGAATTTCCCTTGCCACAATGAGATATTGGGCCCTAAGAAATCATCAGAAAGAAAAGAAAATAAAAACGACTAACACTCAGGACCTAGAGTAGGGTAGCATTTCCCTCCCTAGGACAAGAGATTGGTTCCTAAGAAATCAGAAAAAAGAAAAGAAAAGAAAAATTACTAATTCTTAGGACCTAGAGCAGGGTATAATTTCCCTCCCTATGACGAGAGATTTCTTCTTAAAAAAAAAGTAGAAAGAAAAGAAAATGAAAATGACTAATGCTCAGGACCTAGAGCAGGGTAGCATTTCTCTCCCTAAGACGATAGATTGGTCCTTAGATCAATATCAATCGTGTTCTTGCACCTTTGTTAGCCTTCCCGGAAACGACGCCAAAATTTTGGTGTCCAAGTGTGAATGAGTATTCAAATCTTTTCCCACATTAATTATCAATCCAGGTGCATATATTATTTCAAGGTAACGCACAAGGTATATGCAGGAGCAATGGCACAATCTAATATTGATCACAGATTCAACAATTAAAAAAGCAAAACTACTGTAATAATAATTAAAGATAAATTGCAAAATTATAAAAACATTTAGAATAATTAAATAACACACGTTAACAACAATTAAAATACTCAAACAAAAATGCAAAAGAAACAAAGGGAAATAACGCAACACCTAATAATAAGAGTGGGCCCAAATCTCTGATCAGGGTCGCAGTAGACTCACAACTTACAGATAGAACAGAAAAATGACTTGCATTCAATTAATTAAAATTTTTTTGTTACAAAACTTGATCTCTTGCACACTAACCCTCTATGCCTTCTCCTATGTGTTCTATACTTATGCCTTAGATGCCCCTTCTCTCTGATTTGTGCCCTTTCAAATATGAAAACAAAAAAGGGAAATAATTTGATTACAAAATATTAATAATCAAAATGAGATCTAAAAGGTCTTTCCATAATGACTCCGCTCGCACAAGTCGAATCTAGCAAATACAATTGTAGCAATTTCGAAAATGACCACAACAGAAAATATAGAAAATTTTCCTTGGAATAACCTTGTGTTTCTATAAAGGAAGACCGAATTTGGGAAAATTTCTCATATGAAAACTAATTTGCTCGATTTTACACGAAACCCATGTTTTGGATTTTCAGGATTCATCTTCATTTGCCCGAAACATTCAACACAAAATTGTTTTTTGTTATTCTAGTGAATTTCTGAGTTAGAATATTTAATTATCAGCTGAAGATCAAATCTGCAATCTCGAAGAGATCTTGGAGGCAAAAATAGTGAGTGATTTTATAATGAAATCATTAATAAACCATCATTGGCAAAAACTTGCATAATAATCATTAATTTATCAAAATAAAGGAGAACAAGTATTACTTATCCAAGAGAGCCTAAATAATCATGAAATGGAATTTTATAATAAGTTATGATAAATAATGTGATAAAATAACATTAGAAATAGTTGAAATGGATGTTAAGAAGTGATAATAATAACAAAAATTAGTGGCCCAACACATGCAACATAGTTTTAGTTTTTATATATTGTTTTCTTGTCATTTATCACTAAGTACTCTCCTTAATCAGGCATGTAATGTTTCAAATGCCCTTGATATTCACATTCACTCAGATTATGAAGAGAATGCTCGATTGATTTCTTCTGCGAGGGTAATTTATTTTAATATCCTTCGCTTTTCGGTTAATCTTGTTCATGAAAGTAAATTCACCATGGCCAAGGGTTTCTCGTCCAGCAGGTGTATCATTTTCCCCTTTCACCAAACAAATTATAAGGCATGAACTTCCAAGCATACATAGAACTCGAACTCAAGTAATGGCAAGGTTCCTCCTATGAATATCTGTTTTTGCAAAGAGTTTTTTTTCTTAAGAATTTTTTGTTTCTTAATTTGACTTACAAACTCCTTTTTTTTTTTACAATTTATGGTTGATGCCAGGGTCCTGGCAGAAAAGAGAGGTCCTCTCGATCTCCACAACTCATTTCCATGGGTGGCCACCATAGGTAATTCGAACCCATCTTACACATTCACGTTATTTTTATGTGATTCTTGAGGGTTATTGAGGGTAAAACCATCTGCTTGTACAGGTTATGGAAACCAGCCATGAATCTCTTTGCATGAGTGAGCTTCAGGATCCCCTCTAAACATGAAGGGTTTTGGCATAGATGTAATACCCCTATTTACAACATTTATAATTAGTGAATAAACCTAAGGTTTGGGTGGACCTAGGGAATAATTATGTATAGAAATTATTTTTGAAAATAAAAAATAAGTGTGTAATTAATATTAATATGTAAAGACATAGTATTTGAGACCAAAAATTCTTATCCATGAGGATGGACTATAATCCCAAGAATTTCCCAAAATTATCCATAAATCCTTGGAGAAAAATCAAATAAATAAATTTTATTAGATGGGAGAACAAGATCTAATAAAATCCCCAATAAATTGGAAAGTTACTAAGAAGGGCTAAGAATAAAAATGGGCTAAGGGAAAGCTATTTTAAATTAAGCTTTTGTGGAAAAAAAAAGAAAAGCCTAAGCCAAGGGAAACAACATCCCAAAATAGCTAGACGTTGTTATGGAAACAAGCCGAGGGAAAGAAAACTTAAATAACCCTTTACTAGTGTGACAAAGGGGTTGTCTACACAAGGGAATATTTGTTTTGTGCTTGGGGGACAATTGTTGAATAAACTTGTGGTTGGGAGGAAAACACTCTTTATACAATGGTATGTAATTCCTGTGAATTTATCTGTCTATTAAAAGTATGAATTTAGTTCTACTTCTATGAGTTTACCATAAATCTGAAGTTGTAATCAAAGGTTAAATAGAAAGCAAAACTAAGAAAGATAAGTTTCTGTTACATGTTATTACAATTGATATTTTATAAATTGTTATATAAAGTTAATCAGTGGACTTTCAATGTATTGTACAATGTTCATTTCAGTACATATTTTTCCATATGCATTTGATAGAGTCTCAATGATAGCTTAATATAGTTAAGTCTCAATTTCTATTACATAGGCTCAAGAAATTCCATTGGATAAACAAGAAAAATCTCTAAACCTAAGAAAAGGGTCTAAATATGTTGTTTATTTCTAAGTATAAGTATGTAAGTAAAATAAAAAAATAACATTATATGTATAAAGAATAACGAGTATTAACTACTGTAAAAAAAGTAAACATACATTGGTATTGTAATATAAATAATAATGACAGTAAAATATGCCATATGTCACCAAAATTGACTATGTGGATACAAAATTTAGATAATAATGTAAAACATAGATTTTACATATATTCTGTCAATTACACCAATTATTAAATAGATACTAACTCAAATCTAAAGGCATACATATGCCAATACAATATAGAATTCAATAAAATCTGTATTATCAACATTTCCTATACATAAACTGTCAAAATGTAAATCCTCTAGAAGAATGGAGGATATGATTATTCATGATACTAGAAGTTTAGAATTGTACAGTGACACTATAAATACATTAGGGTCATATCCGTACTAAAATATTAAACAATAACTACAAGACATGAAAAATTGAGAGAATATTGTAGTGTCTTAATTAGTCTAGTGACCCACCTGGGAATGAGAAATGTTGTCTGTCAAATGAGGTGGAAGATGACAGAGGTGAACAATACATTATGTAGAGGACATAAGATCATACCTAAAACAAAACAGTGAAGCTAAAATTAGAATCATACACACAATGTAAGAAAATAAATTTAAGGGAATAAATCCTACGCTAAGAGTATAAGAGGTGAGAGGATATACCTGGAAATACTCTTCAATACATGGTCTTTTCCTTGTATCTACAGTAAAAATATAATGTAAGTAAGAATGAATTGAAATTATAAATGAAAACATTAAAGAAGAAGTAGATTTAAATTCCATTAAAAACCTAAGTGAGTAGGCACATATACTTGTTGATGTGCTGGAGATTCCTCGCATGAGAAACGCCCATATGGGTAACAAATTACCCATATTAGACTGTAAAATTTAAATGGAAAAACAAATAATATATAGGGAATTAATATATTATGAAATATTAATTAGAGAAATTAAGAAAATACTTGGAACACAACAAAGGGTTGGATACTTACTTCATGACAAGAGTAGTCTGCATGAAGAGGCTGCGTATGGACTTAAAAGATTGCATACTCATACATCAGGATAGTCAGATTAAGGACAATTGAAATTCATGCAAATATAAAGAAGAAGATCAAATGAAAACCAATTATATTTAAGAATCATTGTTTTGGGAAAAGGGTCAACCCGACATTCAACTATTCCAAGTGAGTAACATATAATGATGAGAAAATATAGAGGAATAAATTAAATTTTATGAACTGATATGTACTACATAGAATGAAGAGGGTTAATGACTCACTGTCATAACCAGAAATTCATAAACCTCGGTAAATGTAAATATAGAAAATACACCAATGTCTATCTCATAGAGAGGATTTTTTATAGAATAAAAGATAGAATAAAATATACATAAATCTCAAACTCTATATTTTTAAAAAAGGAATCCTGAGAATAAAAATTTATATATAGAAAATTATGAATAAGATATGTAAAATCCTGGATGGAGTACGATTTTCCAAATCCTTCTAAATTTACACAGACTAACATATAATATACACTATAATTTAACATATAGTGATGGTAAACATATTATTCCAATTTATGACTCATAGAACAATCAAGTAGATCGGGAAGTGAAAAATTAAAGTATGCTAAAACCGTGAACAATCTGAGGATAATTTTATATATATCATAAGTAAAAATAAATGTAAAATTATTCTGTTAAATAGAGAAAAATAATGCTCACATGGATTTTAGTACTAATTTGGGGAATTTAAAGCTGATAATTTCCATGAACAAAGGAGGATAATACTGAATTTACAAATCTAGGCACAACGTGGAAGCGAAATTCTCCACGAATCAAATGAATCTTAGGCCAGTAACCAAAAAACGTGGGTTTTCCATAGAAATTAAATTAGAAAGAAGAAAAATCAAACTCGAAAGAGACATTATCATATAACCCTTATTTCTCATTAAATAAAATAAATGGAAACCTAGATGTTGCATTCTGAAAACTTATTGAGGATTCACCTAGTACCCAGAATCCAATTCATACATAGGTGTATAAGGAATGCGAAGAAAGGGTGAAACCACCGTTCGAAGAATAAAATCAATAGTCGTTATGAGAAATCAAAATTTCATCTAGAATAATTCAGATCAGAAACCCGAAGAAGTTGAACAGGGGAAATGAAATGACTTACCTTTTTGTGCATAGAGTATAGCCGAGTTTGACCTGGCCTCCATGACAGGGTCAGGAGAAGATGCCTTGACATTGTATGTAGTGGAAAAATGTATTCACTGCTAAGAAAAGTAATAGAGTGATTAGTATGGGGATTGAAACGAAACCCACGTAGCAAATGATTGTACTCTAAGGATGAGGTTTACCTGAACAACGCAGGAGGAGGGGTCGAAAGCCTTCAAGGTTTGATTTTTAATTTCTGTCATTTCTTCTACAAAAACCAATACAGCAAATTAATCTCATGACCCTCCAATAATAGAACGAAAATGAAAAATTTTATCTACAAAAATTTCTGGAATTGCTTACCTCGCAGACGGTAGAAGGGGAGCTTCCGTTGAAGTCCCGACTCACGACTTTTTCTATAAAAACAAAGAAAATAAAAGGCCACGCTGGTGGATATTCAAGAAAAAAATTCTCCAGTCGTGCACAATAGTGGAGAATCGATTTCAAATCGATAAATAAAACTAATTTAGAGGTCTAAAGTGTATGCAGGTTCTAGAATGTAGGGCGGTCACAAACAAAAACTCAAATGAAAAAATATAACCATAGTTGGGGGTGCTCTAACACCTTAGTTTTTTGTTAACATATCTCAACCATATATTATATCTGTAGATCCCCAACATACAATTGGCATTTCTACTGGGTAAAAGGACTAGGTGATAGCCATGTGACATGGCCACTTGGCAGTTGAGGTATGGGTCAGGTCAAAGGTGAGGTACGTTGAATTAAAACCAATATTACAACCCTATTAAATTCGTATTTACAATAAGTCAAATTTGTATTACCCTTAAATAAATGACTCACAGTGATTTATAATCAAAGGATGTAACCATATTTAATTTTGTACTTATCTCCCATAAATAGATGTGATTATTATAATATCTACACATCCTTTTAAATGCCAGAGTTATGAATATCGAAGTTAATAAATGAGCAAGGTAGTAAGATTAAAGGAAAAAACTTAGGTAAATTAAAATGTATATGTTAGAGGTATGAATATATGGTGAACCAATGGGGTGAAACAATGGTGAGATCTAAGCTAAAAATTAATAAAACTTAATGTACCCAATTGTGAGAGATTAAGGGTTTAATTTTTTAACCTTGTGAGGATAATATATAATACATGATGGTTAAGGGGGGGAACTTTATCAATGGTGATTATGAGGAAAATGTAGAAGCAATGCGAAGGACTAATGAAGTGACATTCATCACATAAAAGTCAGAAATATAAAATGTTGAAGGAACGATTGAAGGTTAAGTTAGAAAAAAATAGTATATAAAAAAAATGAAATTGGTGGATTACAAGTGGTATCAGAGCCCATGTTAATACTCTGGGCTAATGGGTTCCAACACAGAATAAAATGTTGATGTAAAAATAAATAAATTATGAAGTCATTTTAATTATTGTTTATGAATGCTAATAGCTTATGTGCATCAGATCAAAGTGCATAAAAATTTGTAGCTGTTGTCATGTCTGACAAAGAAGAGTTGTATGTGGAACTGAGGGATGAGGAAGCCACACCATATACAAATGCTCAGATGCTGGAAATTATTAATAAATTACAACAGGAAATGTCTTAGCTAGGAACTAGCAACGAACATTTAGTGTAGGCCAGTACTGAACAATAGAGGTTGATAAGGGAATTAACCTCCAGGTATAGTCATGAAGGTGAAGAACCAGAAAGAAAAAGGAAAGAAACAGAACCCAACTCAGAGAGATGTGAGAGTGGAGAAGGATCTGGTAAGACAAATTCAAAGTTTAAAAAGAAAAAGGAGTTCCAGGGGGGGATTCTGAAAAATTAAACCTTCAACCTTTGATGGAGAGAAGGAAGATGATGTCGAGGCCTGGCTCCTGAACATGGTCAAATACTTTCGGGTATATGAATACTAAAGTAATCTAAAAGAAAGACTGGTAGCATAGAAATTGCAATGTAAAGCCACACTGTGGTGGGAAGAGACCAAAATCATACACTTTCTTGATGAAAAGACTGTTTCATGGGAATAATTTAAGGACAAATTCAAATCTCAATACCTCAATGAGAGGTATTATGATGACAGGGAAAAGGAATTTCATGAGCTAAGGCTTGGAAAACTCACTATTGATGAATTTGTGACAAAATTCACCAATTTAATCTATTATGTGCCATACATAAGGGAAGAAAAATCTAAAGTACATCGATTTCTGAACTGTTTTCCCACCATATACAAAGAAATAATTGAATTCCACAATCCTAAAACTATTGATGAGCTTTTTTGGAAATCACGACTATGTTACCAGCAATTTAAATGCAGTAATGAGTAGCTGAAAAACTTACAGAATAAGGAGAAAGGGAAGGCGGAAACAAGCACAAAAAGATCAAAACCAGCTTATGTGAAAAATTTTGGAAAAAATTCAATAGCACAAAAAATTTAATAAGAGTGTGGAAAGTCAGACAACACATTCCCACACTGGTTCCAAACCCATGGAAGGAAGCAACAAGTGAGAAGTGGTGGTAAACTCAAAGGAGCCATTGAAGTGCTGGGGATGTGGGGATCCTCATATGTTGCAAGATTACCAGACAACGCTCATACAATTAAGAAAATTCAAGAAGTATAAGAAGCGACCATAGTGAATGATATTGCCCAAAATTTTCCCCGGATCAGTGCATAATTAGAAGACAGATAGGATGAATATCAGTCAACCATGATTGAAATTGAAGGTATCATCTTTGACCAACCTATGTCTGTTTTAATTCATCACGGAGCTAATTTAAGTTTTATTGTTCCCCATGTGGTGGAAAAGTGTACATTAAAAATAGAAAAATTTCCTCATTCTTAGATGCTATAATTGGCTACAGGGACAAAGAGGAAAGTCACTCATAAACTACCCAGAACTTCTGTAAATTTAAATGGATATAATACAAATTTACTGTTAAACATCCTTCCTTTAGGAGCTTCTAATCTCCTAGTTGGAATGGATTGGCTGGAACAACAGAAAGCAATAGTGAATAGCTTAGAAAAAATAGTGACTTGCACTGATGTTGTAGGAAAATCTTTAGTAGTCAAAGAGAAACCCAAACCTATGTCCGTTAGGAATATTTGTGCATTAAAATTGACATAGACAGTAAGGAAAGGTTGTCTAGTATATGCAATCGAGATTGAAGAATTGGGAAAGCCAATGGAAATTAATATATATAAGACTTACTTGTAATCAAGGATTTTCAGGATGTATTTCGTGAAGAAATTCCCCAACTTCTCCCATGAATAAACATTGACTTTTTTATTGAGATGGTACCAGGGACCACCCCCATTTCCCAAGCACCTTATAGAATGAGTACTCCTAAACTGCTAGAGTTGAAACTTCAGTTACGAGAATTGTTAAACAAATGGTATATTAGACCAAGTGTGTCTGCTTGGGGAGCGCCAGTGTATTTTGTTAAGAAGAAGGATGGAACCTTTCAGATGTGCATAGATTATAGATAGTTAAAGAAGTTAACCATTAAGAACTGGTACCATCTTCCATGAATATATGATCTATTTTATTAAGTAAGAGGGGAAACCATACTCTCAAAAATTGGCTTCAGAACTCACTTTCATCAAATTTGTATTAAATATGAAGACATCCATAAGACAACCTTCCGAACTCAATATGGACATTATGATTTTTTAGTTTTACCCTTTGGACTCAAAAATTCCCCTGCTACCTTCATGTGTCTTATGAGTAGTGTTCTACACAAACATCTAGATAATTTTTTGTTAGTATTCATAAACGATATTTTGGAGTACTCCAAAAACAATGAAGAACACTAGGAACATCTTGGAATAGTGATGCAAAAACATTGAGAACATCAACTGTATGCAAAACTCAGCAAATGTGAGTTTTAAAAATCCAAGATTCAATACCTGGGACATGTCATTTCTAAAGAAAAGTTGGCAGTAGATCCGGAAAAGGTACAAGCAATATTGAATTTTCCTATACCCACCAATGTACCAGCAATATGATCATTTATGGATATTTCCAAATATTACCGTAGATTTGTGGAAGGATTTTCTACATTAGCTTACCCCATCATATCATTCCAGAAAAAAAGGAGTGAAATTTGAGTGGACAACCAAGTGCCAAGAGAGTTTTGAACAACTGAAACAAAATTTAACCACTACACCTATCCTAAAAATTGTTGATCCAACTAAAGAGTTTGATGTGTATACTGATGCTTGTATAGAAGGTATGGGAGGAGTATTACTACAATATAATGGAGTAATAGCTTATGAGTCCAAAACAATTGAATAAGAAGGAAAATAATTATGAAGTATATGAATTGGAATTGGATGCTTTCATAGATCCACTAAAAATATGGAGACACTATCTCTTGGGAAAAAAATTTAAATTAATGACAGATCATATAAGTCTAAAGTATTTATTTATCCAACCAAATTTAAATGCAAGACAAAAAAGGTGGTTAGCTTTCCTTAGTCAAACACTTAAAAGGGAAAGAAAACCAAATTGTGGATGCCTTATGTAGACATTCTCATCATATTTTGGCATATACAAGGAGTAGTGTAAAATTTAATGCAGAATAACAAATTCAAGGAGTATAATCGCAATATCCTCAATATGTAAATTTGTAGCAGAATTTACAACAAGCTAAGATTATAGGATATACTATAAATCAGAAAGGATTGATCAGTTACAAGCAAAGATTGTATATTTTGAATATATCCACCTTAAAACATGAAAGATTAGATGAATACCATAAGATACCTTATGGAGGTCATCGAGGCTATCAAAATATGGTAACAGTCTTGAGGAAAAACATGTTTAGGATAGGAATGAAGAAGGAGGTAGTTGATTACTTGGCAAGGTATTTAGAGTGTTAACAAATTAAAGTAGAACATCAACATCCTTCGGTCTACTGAATCCTCTCCCTATTCTAGAATGGAAGTGTGAAGTAGTATCAATGGAGTTTATTACAGGGCTGCCACGTACCAAGTACCAACATGATTACATTATGGTTGTGGTGGACCCATTAACCAAAGAAGCACACTTTCTGTCGATCCAGTCCACTTTTTGAATAGCACAAGTGGCCAGTGTTTTCATGAAATAAATATTTAAGCTCCACGGAAAAAGAAATATGATTATCTATGATAGAGATGAAAAATTTACATTTGCCACTTGGCAAACCATGTTTGGAGGAATGGGGAGAAATCTGAAATTTAGTACAACTTACCATCCTCAAACAGATGGATAGAAAGAGAGAAAAAATCAGATATTGGAGGACATGTTGCGCATGTATGTGATAGATAGACCCACCAAGTGGGAAGACTTTCTGAATTCGGCATAATTTTCTTAAAATAAGAGCTATTAGGCCTCCATTAAAATAAGTCCATTTGAAGCTTTTTATGGCAGAAAATTCCACACTCCACTTAGCTAGAGTCAAGGAGAGGAAAAATTGGTCCTTGGACCAGAGGCACTACATGAGATGGAATGGACTGTGAAACAAATTTAGTAGAATATGAAAGTAGCTCAAGACCGTCAGAAGAGTTATGCAGATAAGAAGAGAATTCATAGAGAATTCAAAGCTGGAGATAATGTGTACCTAAGTATTAAACCTCGCAAAACTACCTTTCATACTGGCAGTTGTGCTAATTTAGCACCTCAATACTGCGAACCGATTAAGGTTTTGGAGAGAGTAGGACCAATAGCTTATAAATTGGCTCTACCTTGTCATATTAAAGTTCATAATGTTTTTCATGTTTAATTGTTGAAGAAATATCTAAATGACCCTTCTCACGTGATTGGCTCGACTTTGATAGAGGTGGAAATAGAAGGGGGCTTTCTTCTAGAACCACTTCATATATTGGAGCGGGAAGAAACCGTGCTCTGGAATATGAAAGTAGCACAGGTGAGAGTGCAATGGAAGAAATTTTCACTTGAGGAAGCTACTTGGGAGTGGAAAGAAATTATGAAAGAAGCATGCCCATCATTGTTTCATGAATAAGCAGAGAAATCTACAACACCGAGGAAAATGTTTTTATTTTAGGGGGCGACTATGTAATACCCCTATTTAAAACTTTTATAATTAGTTAATAAACGTAAGGTTTGGGTGGATCTAGGGAATAATTATGTATAGATATATTATTTTTGAAAATAATAAATAAGTGTGGAATTAATATTAATGTGCAAAGAGAGAGTAATTGAGACCATGAATTCTTATCCTTGAAGATGGACTATAATCTCAAGACTTTCCCAAAATTCTCCATAAATACTTGGAGTCAAATTAAATAAATAAATCTTATTAGATGGGAGAAAAAAATCTAATAAAATCCTCAATAAAGTGTAAATTTACTCAGAAGAGGTAAAATAAAATTAGGCTAAGGAAAAGCTAGTTTAAAAGAATATTTTTTCAAAACAAAAGCAAAGCCTTGGCTAAGGGAAACAACGTCCCAAAATAGCGGGACGTTGTTATGGAAACAAGCTGAGGGAAAGAAATCTTAAATAATCCATTACTAGTGTGACAAAGGGGTTGTCTACACTGGGTAATAATTGGTCTCTGCTCGGGGAAGAGCAGTGGAATAATCTTGTAGTTGGGAGGAAAACAATATTTATACAGTGGTATGTATTTCCTGTGAATTTATCTCTCTATTACATGTTCAAATCTGGTTCTACTGCTATGATTTTACCATAAATCTGAAATTGTAATCAGAGGTTAAATAGAGAGCAAAACTAAGAAAGATAGGTTTGTGTTACATTTTATTAGAATTAAAATTTTATAAATTGTTATATAAAGTTAATCAATGGATTTTTTGTGTATTATAAAGTGTCCATTTGAGTATCTATTTTTCCATATGTATTTCATAGAGTCTGAACTATAATTTAATATAGTTAAGTCTCAATTTATGTTACATAGGCTCGGGAAATTCCATTGGATAAACAAGCAGAATCTCTAAACCCGAGAAAAGGGTCTAGATATGTTGTTTATTTATAATTATAAGTATTGAAGTAAACTAAAAAATAACACTATTTTTATAATACATAACGAGTATTAACTACTATTAAAAAAACTAGACATACATAGGTATTCTAATATAAATAATAATGATAGTACAATATCTCATATGTCAACAAAATTTACTATGCGGATATAAATTTAGATAGGAATGTAAAATAGAGATTTTACATATATTACGTCAATTAGAAAAATTATTAAATAGATACTAATTCACAGCTAAAGGCATACATATTCCAATACAATATAGATTTCAAGAAAATCAGTATTATCCACGTTTCCTATACATAAACTGTCAAATGTAAATCATCAAGAAGAATGGAGGATATGACTATTCATGATACTAGAAGTTTAGAATTGTACAATGAAATTATAAATACATCATGGTCACAGCCCTAGTAAAATTTCAAAAAACAACTAAAAGACATGCATAATCGAGAGAATGTTGTAGCGTCTTCATTAGTCCAGTGACTAACCTAGGAATAAGAAATATTGTGTCAGATCAGGTGGCAGATGACAGAGGTGAACAATAAATTATGTAGAGGACATAAGATGAAACCTGAAACAAAATAGTGAAACTAAAATTAGAATCATACTAACAATGTAAGAAAATAAATTTAAGGAAAAAAATCCTAAGATTAAGAGTATAAGAGGTGAGACGATATACCTAGAAATACTCTTCAATACTTCTCTTCTCCTTGTACCTACAATAAAAATATAATGTAAGTAAGAATGAAGTGAAATTAAAAATGAAAACATTAAAGAAGAAGTATAATTAAATTCCATTAACAACTTGAGTGAGTAGGCACATATACTTGTCGATGTGCTGGAGATTCCTCGCATGAGAAATGCCCATATGGGTAATAGATTACCCATATTAGACTATAAATTTTAAATGGAAAAACAAATAATATATCGGGAATTAATATCTTATGAAATATGAATTATCAAAACTAATAAAAGACTCGTTACACAACAAAGGGTTGGATACCAACCCCATGACAAGAGCAGACTGCGTGAAGTGGTTGCGTATGGACTTAAGGGTGGGTTACACATACTCCACCAGTTAATAAATGAGAAAGAAAGTATGGAGAATACCTATGTATACATTATGAACATAAATCCTTATGTTAAAAAGAAATCTTACGAACAAGTCATACAATATTACATAAAATATCACATAGTCATACAATAGGACAATCAGGTTAAGCACAACCGAAAATCATGCAAATATAAAGAAGAAGAACAAATGAAACCCAATTATATTTAAGAATCCTTGTTTTGGGAAAATTTTCAACCCCGCATTCAACTTTTCCAAGTGAGTAACATATAAACATGCGAATATAGAGAGGACTACATTAAATTTTACGAATTGATATGTACTGCACATAATGAAGAGGGTTAATGACTCACTGTCATACCTAGAACTTCATAAACTTCTGTAAATGTAAATCTGGAAAAGGCACTTATCTCTATCTCATAGAGAGGAGTTTGTATAGAACAAAATATAGAATAAAATATAGATAGATCATATACTATATTTTTAAGAAAGGAATCTTGAGAATACAAATTTATATACATAAAATTATGAATAATATATGTAAAATACTGGATGGAGTATTCTTTACTAGATCCTTCTCTATTTACGTAGACTAGCATATAATATATGACATAAATTAACATACAGTCACGGTAAACGTATGATTCCAATTTATGATTGATAAAAAAATCTAGGATCGAGAAGTATAAAAGTAAAGTATGCTAAAATCGTGAACAAATTAAGGATAATTTTATATATATCGTAAGTGAACAGAAATGTAAAAAGACTCTTCTACATAGAGAAAAATAACCTGCACACGGATTTTAGTACTAATTCGGGGAATTTAAATCTAAGAATTTCCATGAATAGAGGAGGATAATACTAAATTTACAAATCTAGGCAAATGTGGAAGATAAATTCTCCATGACTCAAATGACTCTTAGGCTAGTAACCCGAAATTAAATTAGAAAGAAGAAAACTCAAACTCGAAAGAGACATTACCATATCACCCTTATTTCTCATTAAATAAAATAAATGGAAACCTAGATGTAGCATTCTGAAAACTAATGGAGGATTCACCAAGTACCCAGAAGCCCATTCATACAAAGGTGTATGAATAAGGTAACAAAATCCCAAAACCACCGTTCGAGGACTAAAATCAATAGACGTTCCGAGAAATTGCAATTTCATCTAGAATAACTTAGAACAGAAAGCCAAAGAATTCAAAGAGGGGAAATGAAATGAATTACCTTTCTATGCATAGAACATAGTCGAGTTCAACCTGACCTCCATGACATGGTCAAGAGAAGATGCCTTGACATTGTATGTGGTGGAAACATGTATTATCTACCAAGAAAAGTAATAGAGTCATTAGTATGGAGCTTGAAACGAAACCCACACAGTAAATTTCAGTACTCGAAGGACGAGGTTTATCTGAATAGCGTGGGAGGAGGGGTCGAAAACCTACAAGATTTGATTCCTCATTTATGTCATTTCTTATACAAAAACAAATACAGGAACTTAATCTCATGACCCTCAAATAATAGAAGGAAAATGAAAAATTTCTGAAATTTCTTACCTCACATATGGTATCAGGGGAACTTTTGTTGATGTCTTGACTCACAACTATTTATGTCAAAACAGAGAAAAGAAAAGGTCACACCCGTGGAGGTTCAAGAATGAAATGTTCCAGCCGCAGAAAATAGTGGAGAATCAATTTCAAATCGATAAAGAAAACTAATTTACAGGTCTGAAGTGTATTGGGGTTCTAGAACGCAAAGTGACCACTAACAAAAACTAAAATGACAAAATGTAACCATAGTTGGGGGTGCTCTAACACCTTAGGTTTTTGTTAATAGATCTGAACCGTCTATTGTATCTACAAATCCCCAGCGTACAATTGGAATTTTGACTAGGTAAAAGGACCAGGTGATAGCCATGTGACATTGCCAGTTGGCAATTGAGGTATAGGTCACGTCACGGGTGAGGTATGTTGAGTTAAAACCAATATTAAAAGCTTATTAAATTTTCATTTACACTTAGTCGAATTCATATTCCCCTTAAATAAATGACTAAGAGCGATGTACAATCAAAGGAAGTAACCATATTTAATTTCGTACTTATCTCCCATAAACACATGTGATTATTATAAGGTCTACGCATCCTTTTAAATGCTAGAGTTATAAATATCGAAGTTAATAAATGAGCAAGGTAGTAAGATTAAAGAAAAACACATAGGTAAATTAAAATGTATATGTTAGAGGTATGAATATATGGTGAACCAATGGGGTGAAACAATGGTAAGATCTAAGGTAAAGATTAATAAAAATTAGTGTACCCAATTGTGATAGATTAAGGGTTTAATTGTTTAACCTTGTGAGGAGAATATATAATACATTATGGTTAAGGGAGGGGGGGGGCGGGGGGAGACTTTATCAATGTTCATTATGAGGAAAATGTAGAATCAATGCGGGGCAATAATTAAGTGACATTCATAAAAGAAAAGTTAGAAATATAAAATGTTTAAGGAACCATTGAAGGTTAATTGAGAAGAAAATAATATATAAAATAAATAAATTGGGAGATGTTACAATAGATTAATTTTCTCAGAGTTCTAAATTTAATATTAATTCCTCTTCACAACCGTTCCAAATTGGAATATGAATATAATTTTGTATTGTCTTACTGTTTTGGCTTATGCATAAATTTATTTTTAAGGGTTATTCCTCGAGACGCTTTTTGCGAACCCTAATCATTATCTTCTGGTTGATTCATATATATATGTATCTCTGTACTGATAATGTTTGTTGTAAATACCTTTCTAGCCAAATCCTCAGCACAATTTTTATAAGAGAAGTTTCAATCTAGGTCTTGCATTTTTAATATATATATATATATATATGTATGTATGTATGTATGTATGTATGTATGTATGTATGTATGTATAGTCTCATGACACATTCTGAATCTATGAGTTGATGTCTGAGGTTTTGGGTTAATGTGTTTTTCAAAGTTTTTAGTTATTTAAGCATCATAGCTTCTTACTTTCTTTCCTAAAGTTGTTTCCTTATGTACTCCAAGTTTCAGTGGCCAAAGGACCCTAATCCTTGCTCTGTTTACCACGGAGCTCAGCGTCTAAACCTCTTAGCCTTATTAACTCTTTACACAGAATATTGGGAATGTAAAAGTTGTTATACAAGCTACTATATGTATGATATCATTTCTCTTGTTCTACTCTCGATACATTTCCTGTGTAATTTATTTAATCAATTTTTCAATGCATTTATTCAATTAATACATTGAAACTTGACTGTGTATGGACATTTTTCTCTTCTAGATTTATCAATGTATTATTCAATGTTCTTTCTTTAATTTTTTTACCCTATATGTTTTTATGTCTACAAAGAGTTTAGAATTGTACCATTTTTGTTGGGTTTAAACAGCAAGAGTATCTACACTTTATTTTATCTTATATTTGTCATAACATTTTATGTTCCTTTATCTAGTTTTCAGACTATTTCATCTTTTCGAAATAATTAGAATGCCAGTATTAATTCTAGTAAGAATAATTAATTAAAATACCAATATTACATCTAGCTAACAATTATCCCTCTTATTTCTTGTAGCACGTCCAACACATAATTTTAAATACATATTTGCTATCATTACCTATAACTTAACCAGTAAACTTAAATAATTATCTTTGTATTTTGTGTTAATTGATGGTGCCACCCAACCACGAGAGAGGTGATCACGTCTTATGATCCCCCTCTTCTCCATACCATAGTCCAAGGCAGTAGTTATTTGTTATAAGTTAGGCCTCAGGACCTCTGTCCAGCCTACACTCCCTTCGGGTTACAGAGTTCCACTGGTATTAAACCATCTCTGGACAAATATTTCCTTTACAACAATATGTTGTTAACACTTTTCGTCTTTCATGTACATAACTCCTTCCCCTTCCCAAGGTTTCCTTTTTACCCTCTTCTGGAAGGTAGCTATAAAAAAAAAACTTCCTCTTCCTTTTTACACTGGAATCTTGGAATTCTTTTACTAATCAGTTAATCAATTACTGAATGTTATTTTATTCATGAAGTAGAACTCAAGTTTTACTGACAAATAACCATATTCGTTAATCTCCTTTCACTAACAAATTCAAATGCATTTTATAAAAGTATTTTAAACATAACATTAAAATTAAATGGGTTGTTACATCTTCCCCCACTAGAGGTAAACACCATCCTCTATGTTTTCTTCATCGCCACAAACATTTCAAGATATGCTTCTGGTATAGATTTTTTGTCCTCCCAAGTAGCCTCCTTCAGGCTAAATTTCTTCCATTTCACTTTCACTTTGGGGATGAATCGCCTCCAGAGCGTTATTTCTCTTTGATCAAGAATACACTGAGGTTCTACCAAAATTTCATCGTCCCGTTCTACCGGCAAGAAACATAATTTATATTTAATTTAATTAAGTATCCTTGTTCTAGAAGCCATAATGTAAAAATAACTTGCTTATACACTCTTCTAGTGTATAACATTCTTGGGGTAATGTTCATATCGTTTTAGTAAGGATACATGAAACACGTTGTGTACCAACATGTGGCTAGGCAGTGCGAGTCGATAAGCCACCAAACCTGCCCGTTCCAAAATTTGGAAGGATCCACAGTACTTGGGAGCCAATTTGGCACAATTATTCCATCTTAAGGTTCTCTTCTTGGGTTTAATTATTACATAAACGTGATCACCCACCTAAAACTCTTGAAATGTTTTTTTTTGGTCAGCATATATATTTTGCATTTCCTGGGCTTCTTTTAAATTCTATCTAATTTTTCTCAACTCACCCCCCATTTCCTCTAGCATGTATGGCCCAAGCATCAGTTTGGTTTCCAGACTACGCCAGTTTATCGGGTTTTGGCATTGTCTTATATACAATGCCTCAAAAGGACTCATGTTGAGGGAGTCTTGGTATCCATTATTGTAGGAAAATTCGACCAAATGAAAATAATCTTCCCACTTTTTGGGTTGTTGCATCACATACATTCATAGCATATATTCTAATATTTGATTCAGCCTTTCAGTATGTTCATCTGTTTGAGGATGATAGGTTGTAATAAAACCGATATGTGTTTCCCAAACCAGTGAATAATGATTTCTAGAAAGCTGAAGTGAAATTTACATCTCGATCTGAGATGACGACTCTCAAAATGTCATGCAGACTAAATATTTCCCCCATGACAATGTCAGCAATCTGTACGGTCTTACAAGTTGACTAGAGAGGGATTAAATGAGATACCTTGTTGAGTCTATCCACCACCACCATAATTGAATCAATGTGTCTATTTCTTCTCGGTAGACCTGTGATGACATCAAGTGAAATGACTTGCCATTTCCATTCTGGTACAGGAATAGGCTGAAGGAATCCTATTGTATGTTGGTGCTCCACCTTGAATTGCTGACACTCCAAACATTTGGTCAGGTATTCAGCAATGTTTTTATGCATTCTAGGCCAGAAATAATCCTTTCCAATTGTTGTTAGCATCTTTTAATATCCAGGATGTCCAACATAGGAAATATGATCATATTGATCCAAAATGAGCTCCTTCAAGTTCATATGATTTGGAATACATATATACCCTCGAAATATATTTTTTTTTATTATCATTAATCCCATAAATTATTTGCTTTCCTTGTTTTTATGCCTCTCTTGCTTGCTGCCACAAGAATTGATACTCAAGGTCTCTCTTTGTTGCCCCCATTATTTGCTCCTGGAACTTAAATTCTGCTTGATTAAAGTAAAGTTGATAGATTCAATTTATTTTCCTACTTAAAGCATCATCTACATGGTTCTCGTTACCTTTTACATGTTGAATGTAAAATTAAAATTCACTTAGGAACACATTCCATCTTGCTTGGTGGGCATTCAAGTCAAATTGTTTAAAGTAGCTAGATAAGCTACTATGTTCGGTTCTTACCACAAAACTTTTGTACCAACAAGTAATGTCTCCAAATTCGAAGGGCATTTACTACCGCATTCAGGCCCAAATAATAAATAGAGTATTTTTTCTCATGGTCATTTTTCTTTCTGGATTCATAAGCTATTACTTTTCCACCTTGTGTCAATACTTCTCCCACCCCTTCCTTACAAGCATCAATGCAGACTTCAAAATATTTTCTTGGGTCAGCCACTTTCAATACAGGGGCAGTAGTTAACACTTCTTTTAACCATTAAAAACTGGCTTGACATTCATTATTCCACTTAAAAACTTGCCCCTTCCACTACAACGAAGTAATGGGAAAGAATATTTTAGAGAAGCCTTCGATGAATCGTCCGTAGTAACCAACTAAGCCCATGAAAGAATGTATGTCTGCTACATTTTTGGGAACTCTCTATTCCATAATCATTTTTATCTTGTCAGAGTCTACCGAGATCCCTTTAGCAGATATTACATGGCCCAAATATTTGATTTTATCCTTGTAAAAATCACATTTGCAAAATTTGGCGTAGAGCTAGTGTTCCCACAACATTTTCAACACCGAGTGTAAATTTTCTTTGTGTTATTCCATATTTTTAGAGTAAATCATTATATCATCAATGAATATTAAAACAAATTAATCGAAAAATGAGTGGAAGATACCATGCATCAGACTCATGAAAGTTGATGGTGCATTCGTTAATCCAAACGATAACACCAAAAATTCATAATGTTTGTATCTGGTACATAAAGTTGTTTTGGATATGTCCTCATCCTTTATCGGTATCTAGTGATACCCAGATCTCAAGTCAATATTTGAAAATATAGTTTCTCCTTTTACCTGATCGAAAATATCATCTATGCATGGTAGAGGATATTTGTTTTTGACAGTAAAATTATTAATTTGTTGGTAATCCATGCACATCTGCATCGTACCATCTTTATTTTTAACTAAAAACATGGGTGCTCCCCAAGGGGACACACTTGGTTGAATATACCCTTTGCCCAATAGTTCTTGCAGCTAGATTTTTAACTTTGTCAGTTCTGGCACACTCATTTTGTATGGTGCTCATGACAGAGGTGTTGCTCCGAGTGTTAACTCTATAGTAAAGTCAATATGTCATTTTGGGGGTAATCCTAGAATATTTTCTTGAAACACATCCATAAAATCCTAAACAACTGGAATATTTTACAATATAAAGATATTGTCTTTAGATTTAGTAAACCCCACTTGAATAGCGTAAATTTGACACCCTTTTCTAATGCATTTACCCAACTGGGATGTAATGATGGGGCACAATTGAAGTGGTTTATTAATTCCTTGTAATTCTTGATGAGTAGCATCTTCTACCTTAAAATGGATTATTTTCTCCTTGCAATCTACTAGTGACCAATGTCTTTCTAACCAATCCACTCCCAACAAAATATCATAGGAGCCCAAAGGTAGAATATTCAGGTCAACAGTTATATTTTGTCTTCCTATTTCTAGAACACAATCTCAGATTTTAGCATTAACTCTTCTCTTTGCTCCAGTAGCCAATTGTACCAACCAAAGTCTTTTAAATCTTTGGCTATGTAGTTTACATTTTTCAACTACTCAGGGATTTATATAACTTAAACTGGCACAAGGATCAACCAAAATGGAAACAGTTTGGGAATATAACTTACCTTCGAGTTCTATCATAGTCGTCTGGAAATCTGCTTGCCGGTCTTCTAGTGCAACATTGATCCTTGGTATGTTTCATGAAAAATCCCCTCCCCTGGATGCCTCTTATAGATTTGTTTTAGATTCATTTCTTCCACGATGAGGGAAATTATTCAAGTAATGTGCCTCACCGCATCCCCAACATTGTAGTGGTGGTTTCTAGATCTATCCATGGTCTAGCCTGCTGGATGCTTCAATATGTCATTCATCAATAGAACATTTTGGATTTTGTTGATTTTTCCCAAATTGTCTATTTGCTGGGTTCCTTGCAACATTTTTATAACTTCCTGGTCTGCTACTTTTAAAATTCACGGTACCTTTCTACCCCTTCTTTGTTGGCGAACTTCTGCTAACTTCTCGTTTCACCTTGGACGTCTGATAGCACATTAGTGCTTTTCGAATCACCTCATCCATAGTCTTTGCTCACAAATTCGATCCTCTCCTTCATGTGAGCAGGTAGGCTACTGAAGAATCGTTAAATATTTTTCTTTTCATCTCTCAAATACGGTACGTACCTTAACAAGGAGTTAAAATAGTGACGAACTCATCCATAGACAGTTAACCCAATCTTAATTTATGAAATTCTCTAGATTTTTAATCATGAAATTGCTCTCTTAGGTACTTGCCCTTAAAATAATACTGGAACTCATCCCAAGTCACATTCTGGTCTTCAATTCCCCGCACATTTTTCACCTCCTCCCACCATAACATGGTTTTTTCCCGCAATTGATAAATAGCCAAGTGAGCTTCGAGATTCTTGTTATACTCATAAAATTGAAAATATTTTTTCATATTAATTATCCATGCTTCCGCCACTTCCTCAACCTCGCCATCAAAATGAGGAGGTTTAATTTTCCGAAATTCACCTTGTAACTCCACTTTATGTTTCTTCATCTCCTATTGTTTTGAATCATTTCCAGACTCTGCCTCATTGTAAGTTTTGTTTTTATTACTTCACTGAGTATGAATCCCTTCTAGATTGTCATTAACTTGTTGTTGCTACTCACTACCTTCATGAGTGTCCCTCTCCGGGCTAAGATGTGCTACCCGATGAATCTTCTTATCTAAGAGGCATTTAAGAATCATGTCTTGTTCCCGCATTAATCTTTCATTATCGCTTCTTACTCAAGTCATCTCTATCTAGTGCTGTTATGTTGTATATAAGAATTTGTTTGTCTCACACTAATGTACTTCCAGTAATTTACTAGTTTGCTGGTGTCGATGCATGCTCAATAGTACCCACATATCTGGATTAATATCTGGATTAAGCAGGGAATGGGTTTCCCTTGTAGTTCTTGGTGTCTCATGACTAAATCCTGTCCTCATCGAAGCTTACCAATAATTCCTCTCACTGTGCATGAAATTAAGAAAAAATCAAACACCCAATGTTATTCAATTGGCCCATTTGGTCCCAACAAGTGACCATGCTCTGATACCACTTGTCACCACTATCAGATAGTTAGCATAAAAAATTTATCACCCCACTAAAAAATTATCACATTTAAGATATTTATGTGTCAACTCTCTCAAACTGATTAGTACATTATAATATATGACATCAGACTGATAATGTGAGTGACATTCGAATCATATTTCCTTATTTTTCCTACTTTATTATTGTAACAACAATGTATTAATCTTATGTTCCTTCGGTCGTGAACATCATTATGACTTTGATCAACTATGCAATATTTTTTTTTTATGGTTTGGCGATCATTTGCCCGTGCAACATATCATGCGTGATTTTTTTTCAATGAGTGAATTATTAATGGTGTAATCTCCGCTTAATGAAGATCCAGTCCATCAAGTTTATTGTTCATTCGATTGATTGGCAGCTGTCAACTACAGTTTATTTTTTGGTAATTGTGCTATACGTCGATCTAGTAAAACCTAGATCCAATGGTGGAGAATTCTGCGAGAGGGTTTAGGGTAACTAACCGACCCTAATCGCCACACTCTGAGCTCATTTTATCTTTGCACTTTTATGGCTCTGCTCTGCAACTTTTCACCTTCCAGAATCCTATCTCTGGTAGCTAATGTAATTCTTATCTCTCAACAATGAACTTGGTCACGGTTCTACTTTGAGTCGGGTATATGTCGGTTGCTCCAGAATTTCTTGTTTTCATTGTGGCATGGAATCGGTCAGCCACATAACAATTTTTTAGTTTTTAAATATTTTCTTGCTTCAATTTCTCATTCATTACTCTCTGTAATTAGGCATGTAATGTTTCAAATTCCCTTGTTGCTCATATTCACTCACATTATGTAGAGAATGCTTGGTTGATTTCTTCCGCGATGGTAGTTTATTTTAATCTCCTTCGCTTTTTGTTTAATCTTTTTCAGGAAGGTAAATTCACCATGGTCGAGGGTTTCTCATCTAGTAGCTATATTTTTTCCCCTTTCAACGAACAAATTGTAGGACGCAAAATTTCAAGAATATCGAGAACTAGGACTCAGGTAATGGCGAGGTTCCTCCTATGAATCTTTGTTTTTGCAAAGAGCTTTTGTTCTTAAGAATTTTTTAAGTTTTTTGAGTCTACTCACGGGCTCTTTTTTTTTTACAAGTTACGGCTGATATCAGGGTCATGGCAGAAAGGGGAGTTCCTCTCGAGCTTCGCAACGCATTTCCACGGGTGGCCACAACAGGTAAGCCAAACCCATCTTCCGCATTCATGTTATTTTTAAGTGATGCTTGAGGGTTATTGAGGGTAGAACCCTCTACTTGTAGAGGTTCCAAAAAGTAGCCCTGAAACTATTTTGATGAGTGAGCTTTAGGTTCCCCTCCAAACGTGAAGGGTTTTGGCATAGATTAATTTTCTTAGAGTTCTAAGTTTAATACTAATTCCTCTTCACAACCATTACAAATCAGAATATGAGGATACCTGTGTATTGTCTTACTCTGTTGGCTTCTATATAAATTTCATTTTAAGGGTTATTGCTCCAAACGCTTTTCGCAAACCGTAATCATTTTGTTCGGGTTGATTCGTATATATATATATATATATATATATATATATATATGTATGTATGTATGTACGTATGTATGTATGTATGTATGTATGTATGTATGTATGTATGTATCTCTGTACCGATAATTTTTGTTGTAAATACCTTTCTAGATAAATCCTCAACACAATTGTTATAAGAGAAGTTGCAATCTGGGTTTTGTGTTTTTAATATATATATAATCTCATGACAGATTCTCAATCTATGATTTGATGTCTCGTATTATGGGTTAATCTATTTTTAGAAGTTGTTAGTTATTTAAGCATCATAGCTTCTTCCTCTCTTTGATAAAATTGGCTCGTTATGTACTCCAAGATTTAGTGGCCAGGGGACCTTGATCCTTGCTCTATTTACCACGCAGCTCGACTTCTAAACCTCTGAGCCTTATTGTTTTTTTACATAAAATATTGGGAATGTAAAAGTTGTTATACAAGCTACAATATGTGTAATATCATTTCTCTTGTTCTACTCTCGATACATTTCCTGTGTAATTTATTTAATCAATTTTTCGATGCATTTATTCAACTAATATACTAAAACTTGAATGTGTATGGACATTTTGCTCTGCTAGACTTATCAATGTATTATTCAATGTTATTTCTCTAATTTTTGTACATTATATGTTTTTCTGTCTTTAGAGAGTTTAGGATTGTACGAATTTTGCTGGGTTTAAACAACAAGAGTATCTACTCTCTATTTTCTCTTAGATTTGTCATAACATTTTATGTTCCTTTATCTAGTTTCGAGATTATTTCATCTTTTCGAAATAATTAGAATGCCAGTATTAATTATAGGTAAAGGAATTAATTAAAATCCCAGTATTACATCTAGCTAACAATTATCCCTCTGATTTCTTGTAGCACATCCAACACAAAATTGTAAATACATATTTGTTATCATTACCTATAACTTAACTAATTAACTTAAATAGTTATCTCTGAATTTTTTGTTAATTGATGGTACCACCCAACCATGAGAGAGGCGATCACGTCCTGTGCTCCCCCCATGCTCCACACCAGAGTAAAAGGTAGAAATTATTTTTCAGAAGTTAGGCCTTTGGACCTTTGTCCAACCTACATTCCCTTTGGGTTACAGAGCTCCACTGGTATTAAACCAACTCTGGACAACTCTTTCTTCTACAACAATATGTTGTTAACCATTTTTTTCTTTCATGTACAAAACCCCTTCCCCTTCCTAGGATTTCCTTTTTATCCTCTTGGGGAAGGTAACTATCAGAAAAAAACTGCCTCTTCCTTTTTACTCTGGAATCTTGGAATTATTTTACCAATCAGTTAATCAATTAATGAATGTAATTTCATTCATGAAGTAGAACTCAAGGTTTACTAATGAATAACAATATTTGTTAATCTCTTTTCACTAACAAATTCAAATGTATTTTATAAAAGTATTTTAAACATAACATTAAAAATAAACGAGGTGTTACAATTTTCTAGAAATTTAATCAGGTTATTTATAATTATTAGGTGGACCTCATCAATTTACCTCCGCTAAGTAATATAGAATATCTTAATAGAAATCACAAATCAAAGGTTGGGATCTATCTCCCATGAAGGTTAAATCCCTACCAACTATTATTAATTATTGATGATTAAATTAAAATTCTAGAAGTCTTATTCCAACAAAAACAAATCTATTAATGTAATAACAATAATTTAAAATAAAGTTATAATTTAGTTATTTAAAAAAAATTATTAATCTTAAAAATGTGAAATGTATTATAAAATAAGTCTTTTTTAATGTTTATGGACATTCACTAACCATTTAACCTATATAGTGGTGTGAATTTAAAAATATTTTAAACAATATAATATAGTTTCACACCATATGCATTAATGTCATAATATATTTTTATAAAAAAATATAATACAAATTTACACAATATGCATTAAAATAATAATATAATTTTATAAAACAAAAATTGAAATATAATTTAACTTTTTTCCTAATTAAAAATTTAAAAATTATTTTATTTAAATATTATTTATAAAATTACTTAAACTGGTTTTTTGAGCTTTAAATTCCAACCAAAACCACCTAAGGTTAAAACGAGGTTGGTATAAAGATACCAGGGCCTAGCTCAACCCTTGGGAGGTCGACAAAAATGTTGCATTGCAAAATATTAATAGCACTAAAAATATTGTTACTTCTAAAAAGATTTAGAGGCTAAAAGAAAATTAATATATTACATGGAGGTCATTCACCCTACTCTAGAAGATCAAATGTATCTCTCTCTTTTAACTAGCTCAAAGAAAAAAAATTATATAGCCAAGATAAGAACGAACTCTCATGAGCTCCATAGTGAGAGAGGTCGGTGGGCAGTTCCTAAAACACTATGGGTGAAAAGGATCTGCCATCTTTGTGAGAATATGAACAGTGAGGATGAAAATCACTTCCTGTTAGAGTGCCCTGCGGACACCCACATTAGATCTCAGTTTCATAATATTTGTTGCAATACCGACCTTCCTAGCATTTTAGCATGTCAAAATTATAGTGAGCTCGGGACACTTTTCTCCAAGCTGTTTGCGCATAGAAGTACAATTTTAAAATAAACTAAATAATTCGTTTCTTCAGGTCCGATAGACCAAAGTTTGGCCTCAATGGACGTTAACCATCATAATCATCATCAATAATTATATTTTTACTTTAAAATATTTTCCTTTAAAAATATATTATAATTCAATTTATAATATAACTTAATAAACCAAAAATAAGAATATAATTATATAAATGATTTCTTTTAATGGTAATATATTATATTAAATTTCTATAAAATTACAAAACTATTTTATTTTAAACATTATTTTTGAAATTTACAAAATTAATTCTTCTTCAAAATAAGTGCTATTATTTAGTGTTAAAACAACTAAATATAAATATATTCATATAAATAAAGGTTATAATAAGACACTGTTATAAGGACGTTATCAACTAATTTATCAACTAATTTATTTAATATTAATTTATAAATAGTTGAAATTAAAAAAAACAATACTATATTTAAAATGATTTTAATATAAAATATGAATAGTTTAAATTAAAAAAACAATATTTCATTTAAAATTATTTTAATATATTTTATTTTATATTTATTTATTTATTTATGTAATTAATAAGTATATTTTTTAAAGAAATTTGATTAGTTAATATATATATATATATATATAATATACATAATAGCTCCACTACATAATTTTATTTTATCTCTAAATTATTTTATTATAAATTTTCATTAAAATTTTTCTTATAATTTTATCCGTAAATTGTTTTATTATAAATTTTCATTAAAATTATGCTTATTATTTATTTATTATTTATTTGATAGTCTTATTACATTGCTATTTATTCCGAAATTTATTATTTATTTGATTTCGTAAATCTGTATTAATATTTCCCGTGTCTACCTTTGTCACTCTGACTTGTTATCGTAGTGTCTAGATCGCTCATGGATTTGGTTTTTAACAGTCGCAAGCACATGGCAATGTTCACAGGTTTCGTGGGAGAACCTGTTATCATATCTTGTAATTAACATACATGATTATAATAGAAAAATATAATGGACAAGGACATGTGTATCTAGACATAACCCCTAAATATAATGGACAAGGACATGTGTATCTAGACATAACCCCTAATCAGCTTTAGATTGATAATAAATAAGGGGTTTCAATTTAAATTGTGCATCATATTTACTTAGCTTTTAACCCATTTTATTTACGAGTGGTCTTTAGTGCGACTTTTTGAAGGCTTTTACGGTGACTTTTTATGGTGTAATTTCTCTAAATTCCAGCAGGAATTTATTGAAAAGAGAAGTTTGATTACTAACTTTGCACAATAGAAGTGCCCTAGAGGTTTTTGAGGGTGTTGAATCCATATATAGAGTCAAAAAACCAGTTTGAATAACAAAAACCAAGATTTTACCTCAAAAATTTTCACCGGATTTGGGCACCTGAAACTTCAAAATGTCGCACTAAAGACAACTCCTTTTATCTATAAAACTTTAGTTAATATAATATTTTTAAGTTTATATTTAAATAAGTGTTTCATGGATTTAATCCCTACAGAGAAGCTAAAGGTAACATCATGAATAGACAAATTTAATATGACTAGGAACGCTGTGTGTTTTCAAAAGCATTATGAGTCAGCCATTTAACACAAGACTAAATCTACCAACACTGAGTCATATAAAAACAAGCTCACATTTGATATTTTTATATGATTGTAAGTATTATTCATGTATATTAATCGACAGAGAATGAAATAGTTAGAGAAAATTTGTTATTATGGTTCGTAACGTCCATCTTATCCTTTAGTTAAGTCAATGTTTGATTATTCTTTGCAAGTAATTTTTTTCACTAGATGTCATATAAATCACAGTTAAAAAAACAAAAACATAGAGAAGTGACCCTTGGGATAATCACATAGCTTTATATTTAATTCCCTCCTCTAAACCTGAGGCAAAGGTTCCTAGAGTCCAAGGGATGATTCCCCACTACAAGTACAAGTCTAGGTAAGTGCTATAACAACTATCAAATTGTTGTTTAGTGGTAGAAACATGATGTAGAAATTAAATCTGTGTTAATGTTTTATTATTATTTGCAAGTAATTTTGTTGCACTAGATGTCATATAAATCACAGGTAAAGGAACAAAAACATATGGAAGTGACATTATGGGATAATCATGTAGCTTTTTATTTTATTCCCTTCCTCTGAACATGAGACAAAGTTTCCTAGAGTCCAAGGGATAATTCCCCACTACAAATAGAAGTCTATAACAACTATGAAATTGTTGTTTAGGGATAGAAACATGATGTACAAAGGAAAGTTTGTAACAGTGGTGACCAAGTCCAAAAATCATAGATGCTACAACTTTTCCATACTATCCAAAGATTTCACATTCTTCACAATGCCATATCCTAGAAGATTGATCAATCCATCACTAGACTCTTCCCCACGTAGAAGTGTGAAGTTCATTTTCCAGGCATGGATTAGAAGTTCTAGTAAAAATTTGTCATGGATATTTTTGATTCTTTCTATGAATATATTAGGTAATGGTGACAAAATAAAATATCCTTAGTATATTGATTTGACATCATAACCTTTTATTGCATTCTATAGTACAATTGTGAGAAGTTAATGCTCTTTATAATTGTATGGCGTTGAAAAAAAACCAATTGTGAGAATTTAATGCTCTTTATAATTGTATGTCTTTAAAAAATAACAAATTTTTTATGGCCATAAAGAAAAAAAAAGTGATAAAATTCTGCAAAATTTGCAATATTAGCATACAAAAATGATAAGGGACCCACACATTAAGAAAGTCTGAGTTGCAGCCACCAATTGTGTTATGGAGCTGTAGTTTGGCTCAAACACAGTAAACTATATCAATTTTGATGTTGTTTCCAAACCTTTAAGTTTTAACACGAGTTTAATTCCTTCTGATCTTATAAGTAATTTTTATTCTTTGCTCAGTCGAATCTTCCATGGCTTTGACAGGACCACCTCTACTCCATGCCCATAAGCCTCTCATATGCCCTGATAAGACCTTCAATTTAATTTCATTGAAGTCCTAGGGTTATAAATTCAAGGCTTTATCATAGGAATTTCAAGTGTCTAGCTCAATATTATAATGAAAATGGAAGGAGCTTCTTATCATAAACCCTCTGAGATCTTTCATATAAAAATGATGAGCATGTAAAGCTTTGTTTACAATTGCATATGAAACATTTTCTAAAACATATAGATAATGCTCCACTCATATTATAATGGTGACCCAAGATGTATGTCAAGCAAACAAAATTTTAGTGTAGATGCAAAGAATTATCTCAAATGGTATTTCTTTCTTTTGATTGTAATAAAATTTACATTTTCTCAACTTTTTTATTTTAATTTTATTTTAATAATAAATTTGGATGGATGTGTATTCATATTTTTCGACATATATTCTTTGCAGAAAAGTAGATGACCAAATATTTTTTTCATTGTCATTCAAAATATCGACAACAACAAAATTTTAAAATAAAAAAATTTGAGTTGTGATCTCAAATCATTTGAGATTAGTTTTGTTTCAAGTGTATAATACATCATTGATTCTCCCTCTCAATCTTATCTACATTCAAGAGGAAAATCATATTATGATGCACATACACTAAACCAAACTCCATTGGATGTTATTATAAATTGACATGCATCGAAAGCAATTAAGCTCTTGAATTCATGAAGTATTTGCAGTTTCACTAGAACCATGCTTGGAGTTATTGTTTCCGGCCTTCACTTTTTTCAGACTCCTCACCCCCTCCCATATGTTTGAGCTCCTACAATATGACTACTTGATAGTTAAAAATTATGTCCCTCGATTAGTGAAACAAAAAAAATTATTCACAAAAGACATGACATGAGTAACTTTGGGTACAATAAGGTAATGAGTGACAATATCTCAATCCAAACTATTCTAACAAAGATAAATGAGGAAGGGAAAATAATACAAGAAACAAAAATACTTTAAAAGATAAGGACTAAGAAATTAAGAAATCATACAATTATTGTGTACCTCATCAATAGAAGAACCTACTAGTGGCAGAAGTGACATGGTAAGATAATTTATTCATCTAGAAACACCCACACATAGTCAAGTGTTGAGGAAAACATGTATTTGAAGGGAAGGGGCATGTAATCCCCATGTTAACCAAAACACCCTTTATTAAGCCCTAGATATTGAGTGATTACAATTCTATTGTTATATTTTTATGTAGGCTAGAACCTCTCATAGTCCATTTGTTATAAGTCTACCCTTTGTGTCCTATATATACACTAAGGAGACCTATTCTTAGGACCATCTATTTTTTTCTTATACAATGTAATCATTGTAAAAAGAGGTTTCTCCTTTTAAGAGGACTGCAATTATTAGTTTGTTATCATTTTTAAGGTGCAAAGATTTTTACATGTCCTCTATGAAAATTTTGTGAATTTTTAGTTAGATGAAATTAATTCTAAGGCTTGGTGGAACACCTTACTAAGTAGCTCTTGGATTTATTTCAACCTGTAAAAAGAGTTCAAAGTTCTCAATTTTATCCTACACCTTCATCCAATCTCTATCATATGGTAGCGTTATTCTAGACAATTGTTGATGCAAGGGTCACTCCAACGCCTATACTACTATATGTTGCCTCCATGAGAACCTAATATTTCCAAGCAACATCATGCCAAAAGGATGATAAAAAATCTATTTTGATTCAATAAAATCACCCTCCTAACCTACTAATTCATTCTAAAACATGGTGAAGAGAATTGAACAAAGTTCTAAAACCAACTTCTCGAAGAAGTTCATATCTGATACCACCTATCATGGACCTTAATTTTTTTCACAAATTTTTCCTTTCGTTATCGTTAATTGAAAAAAAATTCCTTGCCTCAATCATAGTGGCTCAAGTAACTTATGCCTGATATAACCAAACTATTCAACTTCACTTAAATTCTACCCATGACTTCACTTTAAGTTATAACAACTATGTCCAACAAAATCTACTTCATCCAAAAATAGGCATGTATCATCCACCATAGTGTCAAAACATGCCAATAATACTTATCCAATATTATAACATAGCCACCGCAAAGAAACATAGGGAACATGAGATTCATCCAATTAACAATGACCATAATATACAAGTAGAGGAAATGACTTAAATTTATTTATAGCAACAATGTTACAATCATAAAATAAATGAGCATGGTGAAGTCCTTGTGACTCATTATAGACTAAAATTAAACTAGGGATAAGTGCCTACAATCATTAACAATCAAACCCTTGTAGATCCAAAGGAATACCTCTTATAGGTCATGTTTTCTTCTTCTTATCACTTGGCCAATGCAATTTGTTCTACTATGCCCAACCCAAATCTTAGCACCACTACAAAGATCCTTACACTCCTTGAATGAATGTTTCTTCTTCATTAAATGTCTTAACATATTTAGGCTTCCTACATTTTATATGACATATTTTATATCCAATTCATCCTAATTCTAACTGGTCCATCAATTTCAGTGTGCTCTTGTGCACGTAGTGCTTTAGTTATTCCTAAGATTATTTTAAGCCTATTTTGATGGCTAAGAGATAATTCACCCTTTAATTATACATGTCTACCTCATGTTTCCAAAGCATCATAACTCTTATAAAAATAACATGGAACACTTTCAACTCTCCATACATTAATCGAGAAATTAATGTTTTGGAATTTAAAACTTTTATGGAAACCCTCCACATCCACCTATATAATGCACTTACTACCATATATAGACAAATCCATTAAAATTGTAATGAATAAAAAAAATCTTCCCACAAAATGAGTAGGATGATATTTAAATGTTTAATATAAAAAATTATTCAACTATATATATAATATTAGAATATTATATTTAAAGTTAAAATTAAGGATGCTATATCAATAAAAAAAATTATTCCCTTTTCTATTTTTCTTCTTCATTTCAAAAATGTAATACCCCTGATTTACAAATTTTATGTTTATGTAAATAAGATCAAGGTCTAGGTGGACCTATGGAAAAATTACGTTGTTGGAAGGAATATTTTAATTAATATTTATTTATGAAAATTATGTCAACCTTGTAAAGACAAGAGCAATTGAGATCTAGAAATTCTTATCCATGAGAATATGATATAATTTCATAATTCGAAAAATTATCCTAAAAATACTTTGGAGAAAAATTGAAATATTAAATTAGATGGGAGAAAAATATCTAGGCAAATCCCCAGTAAAGAGGAAAGTTACTGGGAAGAGGTAAGAAAAACTATGCTGAGAAAAAGCAAGTTCTAAAGAAAACTTTTGTGGAAAAAACAAAAGTAAAGACTAGGCTATGGGAAACAACAACCCATAATAATGGGACGTTGTTACGGAAGCTTGTTGGGGAAAGTGGGCTTAAAAGTGTCATCACTAGTGTGACAAGAGGTTGTCAACACTGGGGAATATTGATCTCTGCTCGAGGGAGAGCTTTGAGGAGAAGCTCGTGGTTGTGAGGAAATTCGTATTTACAAATTGGTTTGTAGTATGTTGAAAATTTATACTATAAGCTTGTCTTAGTTAATAGACAAAATTTTGCCTTGTAAATAAGGTGTTAATGTTATATTCAACCATGTTGGAATCATGGCGCTAGCTAGTTGCACAGTCTTGGTCAAAATTATGTATCGTGCTAGTAATGTGTATTGTACAGTATAAAGTCTGTGTATTTTACAATGTCAAATATGTGTATTGTATAGTGCCAATATTGAGTATTGTACTGTGCCAATAATGTGTTAAACTCGGTATCGATACTACATTCTATAAAAAAACTAAGGTCCTGTAAGTGGATACAAATATAGTATGGTTACTTGTAAACCCCAAAGGGTTGTGATTAGATAGTAAATATTGTGTACTTATATGTGCAGAAGTAAGATAAATAATATAGAACTTGTAAATTATACCTACTGATACAAATTAGAATGACAAGAATACATGGTACAGTATAGAAGAAACTACAAATACATTTATTTATAGATTTCAGATACATATAACATTCGCTAGAAAACAAAAAAAATAAACCATTATTAACCTATAGAACTATGGAAGCACATAAAATATGAATGGATTCAAAAAAATGATGAATTCATTATAAGATATGAAAGTTTGTTATAGATGTATATATATATATATATATATATATATACACGTCATGAATATGATGACGAAAAAGTAATCCAGAATTCCAATTATAAAAATAGATAAACTGTCTAGTACAACAATCCTTGAGGATTAAACAGTCATATGTATATGGGTAATTTAAAAAGAAGAAACATTTCATGAACTCATTAATTGTCAAAGGCCAAGCATGGCGCTGACATATAAACTCTAATAGAACATGTCTAAGGCATGTGCTAGAGGGAGAGCCATGGCTATGCTATTGACCTAAGAAACGATATAGTTGGTAAGTGTGGGGAGTGAGGGAAATTTTAGTGTCACGCAGACCAACAAAAAACTCACAAATCATACCTACAAGAGAACAAGAATGCGAGAATTAGAGAGAAGCAAATTAACTAATATATAAAAGGTATTACTGTGTAAAATACAGAGAGATATCTTACCTGAGCACATTGTCACGCCACTGAATTCTCCAAGTGTGCATACAAATCAAAGAATGTTGTAAGTGAGGGGTCCTTGAGCAAATATACAAGAAAACACTAAATTAGGAATTTAATAATAACATAAGGTATTGAAACCAACCTTAATATGAGAGGCTTCCATCCTCATCTCTTTCAATAATGTTATGGGTCTGAGTCAAGGACTAAACCTGGGTGGAAACAACCCATATTATCAAATCAGATCATAAAAATGAAAGATTATGCATGAGGGAAAAATTATAAATAAAATGAAATATACAACATTAACCAAAATGAAAAAAAGAGTAGAGATATAAGGTCTTTGCCAAACCTCGAAGGGGGGGAAATAAATTGCGTAACATAATTGAGTGTAAACCTTAAAGGGAAGAACCCTAGACAAGTTACGCATCCTTCCTAAGCAGCGTAAAATTAAAAGAAAAATAGAAGTTTCTTACACAACTACCATGAACAGTACAAGGAGGCACAACCCTATATTGAAATATAATTCAATGAATAAATATTAAAGAAATGCTCGGTAGTAAATGAAATAGTGGGTGAAGTGTGTTTGTGTAATATGACAGAGTATTAACTCAGAAGGATATGAGTAACAAAGAAGTAAACTAAATCTAACACATATACCTAGGTGCTCTCAAACCATGAACACGACGAAATTAATAAATCTAGAAATCATATTAGAAAATAAATGAAATTTTAATTGATATCATGAATAGTTCGATTTCCATTGCTGCTCTGTACTGAAAATAATAGGACAATGTAAAGCTCAGAACTATACTAAACATAGTAATCACAATTCCTTGGAGGAACACAAGAAATTGAATAAACGAGCAAGATAGTTATTACACCCAGAAAATAGAGAACTGAATGGGACAGAGTTATGTTGACCCAACATATTCTAAACACGTAATTAAACCCAGAACCTAAAGGTAATTGATGGGATTACCCTACGCTCTGTTCAGTGTACTCAAATAGAAATAAATTGAACTTAACAGGGCATTATTAGAAAATTGTATATTACAGAGCAATGCAACACATAAAATATGCGGAAAATACAAGCACACAAAACACATAAAACTAGAGAGACACAGATATACGTGGTTCACCTAGTTTGGGCTACGTCCACCCCGAACAGCCAGTCCTTCTTTTCTATTATCCAACAAAATGAAGAGAAAAAACCTACAGAAGATCCACTCTAATATCCTTTGTTCTCTCTCACAGTCTCCCTCTCTGTTTCTCGCTCTGAGAAATACAAATACAATACACAGCCACAATGCAATACCCTCATAAAATTGAGGGGTTGCCTTCTAGGGAAAAAAACCCTAAACTGAACATAACTTCTACCATCAGATCATTTGACTAATGAATGGCCCAGATTGACTAGAAATTACTATACTTTTACAAGGAAATTTTACATTTGTTTTTAGCTTTTGGGGCGTTGCCCCCGAAACCCCCCGCCAGGGGGGGGGGGGTCCATAAAGTCGCTACTGCCCCCCCTAGACCCCCCACGGCAGTCATTACTTTACAGGCGGCGTTGCTGCCCCATTTAAGGTAGAGGGGTCCAATGTTGTGATACAAAGTAAATAAGATAATCAAGCTCCACACCCAACAGGTATAGCAGAATGTACCAATACAACGAAATATGAAATGCTAAATGCAGTCATACACCCAAAGATTTAACAACTATTCATATTCTGGAAATTGTATCAGACGTTACACAGATTTGATATAGCACAGAAGATTGTATTTCCTCAGCTAAGATATCAGATAAATAACAATCGACTAGAGATCAAGGATGAGGTGGGACGTATAACCCAATATACCATTTAATAAAAAAGATGCGTAACACAAAACCCAAAAATCTCTAGATATCGTAAACATACAAAAAACCTGAGCTAGAATGCTAGATGGAATAGATGTATAAACTCAGAGTTTAACTTTAGGAGAGGGTCTCCTAATCAAACAAGTATGTATACATATAGACTGCAAAAAGATAAACTCCATAATGCAGGCATAGAAGACATACATATAAATGCAGACTCATAATAATTTGTAAATAGGGTAAACCTTCAAATGAGAAATGTGTAAAGGACCACTTACCCCTTGTGAGCAGAGAATGGAAAAATTCCTAACTAAACCCAAATAATTGCTAGGGAAGAGAGAGATATTTACCCAAATCTCTACGCTGGAAAGATAGAGGATTCCTCCCTACAAATATAAATAAACCCCCAGTCAGATGGGTATTTAAAAAAAATAATGAAATTTAATGCAAAAATTCAAAGGAAAATATAGAACAAAGGTTTCATGTTGTTAAAGCCGAGTTTGGACATGCTATGGGTCACCTACAAAAAAAAATGAAGATTATAACTAAAACATCAAGATTAAAAACCAACTCAGCTATACCATTGTGCTAATGAGAAAACATAGTAAAATTACAATGAAACCCCTTACCTTTGAGATCATGGCAATGTACAACAAAATTTTGTCCACATCCACCACATGAACAATGGAGATTTGGTTTTTATAGAGGGATCGAGCCATAGTGGCACTAAAAATTCAAGTTGTAGGTCAAGATATCGAGGCATAACTCCCTGAGGCAAGACGACCGCAAAGCATGCAGAGAAATGTCGAATTGAGGCAGAGTTTGGTGAATTGTACCCTTAGGGTTTTCAAAAATACTTTGCGTCGTATATATATTCCTATATGATCACAAATTTCCATATGTGGCCTTGAAAATGGTGAAGGCCACGTGAAGGCACATGTCCTCTGCCACCTGGCGATGGTTGAGTGAGACAAGTCATCATTTAGGGTCGCATACATTAAGTGTGAATGGGGTTATTTGAGGGTTGGTAACACCCATGTTTCGAAACCATATTAAAAACTCTGTACCAAACTTAGAAGGACCATACATATAGTTAGTATGGGTTTTAAGGTCTTCGTATACCCTATCTATGTTGATATGGGAGTATCGGTATTAAAAATATACGATAGCTAATCTATAGGTGAATGAAACATTAAATTTAGGTGTAGAGTATAGGTTAGGAAATAAAAAGGGTAATGTATGAAAATTATGAAAAGTTAAGTACAGGAAAGTAAAATTTAGTGTTGTGAAACCAACTCCAAAAAAAGAAGAAAAGAGAGATCAGCGCCCTAGAAATCAACCACTTCGAGGGACAAACCTCCAATACATTACATAAATGAAAAATTCTTGGATGATACAAATGAAAAAACCTCCTTTCTATATATAGGAGTCCATGGGGCCAAAATGTAATCCTAGTGGGGCCACAATGTAACCCTAGCCGATCTAACAATAATAATGTAAGGGCACGATAATAAAAATATGGGGGTTACAGGGGTACAACAATTACAATAAGGGGGCTACACTAACATAATAAGGGACTACACTATTAATATAGGGACTTAACATGCCCCTCTCCTTCAAAAAAGTGTTGCCCTCAATGCTTGAGTAGCTCTGGGTGCTTCTGTATAAAATTCTCATCCTCCTATGTAGAACCTTCCGTGGGTAAGTTCTTCCACTTGATTAGATACTCTGAAATTGATTTATTTTGTAGCTGTCAAGTTCTTATTTCCGTGACTACTTCAGGTTCCAATATGATTTTTCCTTCCTTGTCAAGTTCTAGGAATATTGTTTGAACTAGAAGATTTTCACCTATAACCTTCTTTAAGCATGAAACATGGAAAACCAGATGCACTCGTGAAGAAGAAGGAAGCTCCAATTTGTATGCCATAGTACCAATATTTTGTAACACCTTGTAAGTACCATAGTACTTTGGAGATAATTTATTATCCTTCTTAACTTGCTTAAGGGACACTTGTTAGTATGGTTCTAGCCATAAAAATACCCAGTCTTGTACATCAAAACTTCTCTCACTGCGATGTTGATCTGCCTATTGTTTCATTCGATTTTGTGACATATTCAGGTTATCCTTTAAGAGTTGGAGAACTTCTTGTTGATGCTTGATGTGATCTTCCACTACTTGAACCTTCTAATTTTTTCTTAAAGATGATGTGATGGATGGTGGATGATATCCATAAAGTGCCATAAATGGGGTCATTTTTGCTACAGTATGGAAGGAAGTGTTATACCACCATTCAGCAAGAGGTAACCACTTGACCCATTGTGTTTTTTTATTAGATACAAAGCAATGAAGATATCCTTCCAAACATTTATTTACTATCTCAGTTTGACCATCAGATTGAGGATGATAAGATGAGCTATGAGCTAATTGAGTACCCAAACAAGAAAATAACTCCGTCCAAAAATTTCCAGTAAAAATGGGATCTCTGTCTCTCACAATAACCCTTGGGTTTCCATGTAGCTTTTGAATTGTGTCCATAAATGTAGTAGCAATTGTACTTGCTTTAAATGGCTGAGATAATTCACAAAAGTTTCGATACTTGGTAAGTCTATCAACTACCACCATGATGACATTCTTTCCTTCTGACTTAGGTAAACCTGTGATAAAATCCATTGAAATCTCCTCCCAATGTTGACTTGGAATGGATAGAGGTTATAGAAGACGGGTGTATACGTGAAGTTGGGTTACACTTTTGTGAGAATAGGGGGCCGAAATTTTTTTTCAACAATAGTTCGGCCGAACATTTTCCAAAGTTCAGTCGAACTTTGTAAGAGGTCGGCTGAACTTTGTAAGAGTTCGGCCAAACTTTCTTATAAAGTTCGACCGAACTAGTGATTCCGTTTAGATTGACAGCACACTGACGGCGTGGGCAAACAGAATTTTTTCCAGAGATTGGAAAACCGGCAACAAAATTCCGACCGAACTTTTACTTTTAAAATAGTTCGGCCGAACTCTTTTCTATAAATAAATCGCCCGCGAAATTTTATGGTTTACTGTTTCATTGTTCGCACGGTTTTACTGTGGTTTATCGTTTTTGCTGTGCTTGCATTGTTGCTGCTACCGCCGCACTGGTGCTCCTCTCGTCTGCGCTCGTCGACTTCGTCGGGTAAGTCTCCATACGCCCACGAAATAATTTTTGTGCGTTGAAATAAGAAAAGGTGTCTGTATTTTATTAAAATTATGTGTATTAAAATGTCTGTGTTTTAAATGACTGTATTTTAAATGTGTTTTAAATCTTGATACCTTGCAAGGTTCCAGGAAAAAAAACCCTGTCATATCAAATTTCCAATGGCCTTCCTAAAACCTTGTGAAACATCAAGGTTCCACCTGCATTTATGCTAAGTCTGTCTGGTGCTTGTAATTTTCCTTTCCTCTAGACATGGGAGACTGCAGTCCATGTCACAATGTATCGGTCAATTGAATCATTTGAGAATAAGGGATATTCACAAGAGTTGTGAAAGAACTTGCCATAATTTTTGTATATATTTTGATCAATTGTGAAATTCCTCAATTAGAAACTGAGATGTTTGAACTTATACAAATAAAAATGAGATGCCTCGCAAGATTTCTAACGAGGTGTTCATTCTGAAAGTAGCTTCCTAATGGTCTAACCCTCTTGAGGAATGAGTATTTATGTAGAACTAAATAATCAAGTGGCACCTTTATTATATGATCCATTCATTTGCAAGACTTGATTTTCATCTAACATCCTTGTGAAAAAATCCTCGGAGTGAGAGCTCTGCCACAAGTATGGAAAAAGTTTCAAAATCCCAGCCTCTGTTCCCAACAGGAATTTTCACAGCAATATACCTCAGATGATAGAACGTTCAAAAGATCCTTGCAGTATAGTGGTTCCATCATCCACCGTGAAGAAAGTTGCTCTCCATTATAAACTACACATTATAATCCATTCAAATATGCATAGGGTTATAGAAACATTTCTTGGCAGGTGAGAAGTACTAGTAACACTTCTGAATAGTATCATCTAGTCAGTTGGAATAACAGACCATTCCCTAGTGGAACCTAATTTTTAATAATCCTTGTGATTATATAAGAAACATCGGGCTCGATTTCAGGTTAATACAGGCTCGATTGAGTACTAAAGAAAACACAAACAACATCTTTTGTTGGAAATATTTGCCTCCCTTCTTGACTAGAATGTTGGAAACCTGCTCTATCTTGAAACCCCTTCTTGGAGTCTCTCTCTAGCTAGAGCTGAACCTACACTCTGCAACTAGCCAAAAAACAGATTTGAAATATTTGACTAATTTTTTATATAATTGAGTTTCAAAAACAGATGATTTTCTCCAAGTTTTAATTGTTTAAAATATGACTGTTTGAGTAACTCTTTCTCTGGGATACAAGGAGGCTGAAAGATTTTTTTTCTTGTATATTTGAAGCTCTCCATTTTTATATAAAAGGATTTTTTTCTTGTATATTTTTATGCTCTTTGCCATTTATTAATGTCATAGTGTATGAAGTTTTAAATTGTTTTTATTATTTTTATTATATGTTGGATGTGATTTTGATTGAAAATGCTTCTTTTTTATTTATTAATTAAAAAAAATTATTAGAAAAATTATTGCTTTAAGTCTTGGAATTTACAATCAAAATTAGAAAATGTACTTATATCTAAACTATTTATGAAAAATTTAATATTGTTTGATTTTCTCTACAATGTCCTTTTTACATATATCTAGGATAATATTATTTGTAGTTTCAAGTTTTTTTGTAACATTTTACTACCATAATCAAAATCTATAGAAATAATAATCTAACATTATAATATCTTGAAATGGAGCTAGCCAACTCAAATATAATATTGCAAATCCCTGGCTAAGTTAGATGAGGAGGCAATGTATTACTTAGTATTGTATCCATATTGGGGTTGCAAGTTCTATGGGTTCAAAAGAACACTTGCAAACAATTTGTTTTCCATATGACCTCTCTTTTTCATAGATAAATTTCATTCTTTTAGCCATTATGGATTTGAGAAAAATACATCTTGATAGGCCAATAAAAAGCCTTAAAAATGAATTAAAAATGAACAACTATTAAATATGGGTAACCAAGTAGCATCAAAACAAACAACTAAATCACCAAGGCTAGTAGTGATAAATAATAAACATTCTAGGATACTTAAAAATTCCATGTAAATAATTTTTTTTACCTAAAATCACTAGATGGTGAGGCCCACAGCAACAACTACAAAAGCAATGCAATATAACCAGTCAAACTACACCAAAAAAAATATGGTCTTGAATAATGTTTTGGACTCTTTAGATATAAATGTACACAGTGGTAATGTATCTTATATAAAACTTTAATCCATGTACTTAACCTTAACATTGACACAAATGGAATACAATTTTACTCATTTCTTTATGATCTAGAAAAATATTCGGATGAGTATTTCCCACATATCCGAAATCAAAAGGGATAGATTAAAAAGGGATGCTCCGGTCATCTATAAAAGATAAATTAAAGAAGCATGACATGACATATTAGTAATGCAAATTAGATATGCGTACGAATTATGTTCATATAAAACAACAAATAGATGATTCAATACAAATGTCACATAGAAGTCATATTTATCTCATGGGCCTTCAACTTAAATTATATATCTAGCATTACATTAAGCTATAGGAGATAAATCAAAGAAACATTTGAATGTAAATTAAACATGTGTAATAATTATGTCCTTTAGTTTAATAAATAGATAATAATTTGCAAATGCCATATCTAAGCTATATTTCATCTAAGTAGCTTTCAATTTAAACTTATATCTAATGTTAAATTATATAAAAGAATAACAATAATTCAAACTTCAAAATAATATTTAGAGTTAGTATAAAATGTGACATAATTTTCCTGCGTGGAAAAACATAGTTATTGAGAATTCAAAACTCATGCATTTGAATAGAAAGTGGGTACACGAATGAGCAAGCAGATTTTTTCTAGAAATGAGGAAGTGAAGGTTGATAGAGAGCCACACAAAATTGAAAAATCATAGCTTAAGAAAATTGTTAGATCCATTTAAAGAAAACATATTTAATCAACTTTCATTGAAATATATGATAAACTCAACCCAATTTTATGAAAAGTAGTATACCATTTTTTACATAATTTCACATAATACAAATAGAGAAATTTTAATTAAGTATTGTTATAAAGATTTAACTACCCATCAAGAGATGGCCAAGTGATTGAGATAGGGCGTCATCACAATAAAAAACCAAGTACAAATTGTAGTAATCCTAGAATCATGCTTTACATGAGGTAAAATTGGGGAACTCATGACTTGTACTATAGATAAAAAAACATTTACCCTTACCAAAAAATATATGATAAAAATTGAAAAACTACATAAGCTTAAGCTTAAGGGGATATAATCCTTCTTGCCTTCCATATAGATAATGAAAATGATTGTTTCAAGTCTCATGTTGCTTCTCATGTTATTTTATAAACCTTGATTGGAAAGAAAAATAGGAGGGCAGAAATGTAAGAAATATAAAACATAATGAAACACAACGTAATAAATAGAGAACATAATGAAACACACACATAAATATCTCTAGACAATCAACACAATTATTTTCCTAGGAAATCCTTATATGGGAGACAAGCAACCCTAAAAAGTAATGATACTCTAGACTCCTTTTTCCCTAGGAAATCTTTATGGGAGAAAAACAACACTAAAATGTAAACATGCTCTACTCTCTCTTTTCTGGTATGGAAAATATGTGAGTACAAAGAAAGAGGTAATCTCTCTAGAGTTAGCTAAGACTTTTAGCATGTAAGGTTTCTATAAAAACTTAACTTCATACATTTTTTCTCTGTAACTTCACGCTCCTAGTTGTATTTTCAACTATGGAACAAAATACAATAACACAAAATGGAACTCTTATTCCCCCTAGTGGCCAAGTATTTAACCCAGTGTGATAGCCAACTAGGTGTAATATTTGACTCTGTCAACCATTAACGAGGTTTGTGATTTTAGACCATTTAGAGTCTTGTTAAAATTCCACATGTAGCTAGCTTGCCATGCATGAGTAATGGGGCTAAGATGTCATTCTCTTGTACCATGGTGGTCAACATGATAGGTCAACTTACTAAAGGCATAAATTTTGAATGAACTTCGTTTGATGTTTTTCTTGCACCATTGGATATGTCTTTAAGTGTAGAATAATGGTCAAGATTTCAGCACAAGGGATAATCGTTTGACCCCCAGAAATGTCATTTAATGCCTCAAAATGACTCCAAAAGATTTTAGACCCCAATTCTCCACCCACCATTAAAATGACCCTACAAGTTGATTCTTTAAGTTTTTTCACTCTATAAGCATCAAAATATATGACAAATAATATAATTATCCAATCTAGATCATTATTTAATAATTTTTTCAAATTATGAGTAAGATATACATCATGGAATTTAAATAAATAACATTAATTCATTGAACACCCTTGTACATGTTCCTTGTTGATACTCTTAAAGTAATACTTTTTGAAAAATAATTTGTTTATGGATTCTATTTTCCACATTCTCTCAACCATATAAAAAACCTTCTTATAATATTTGAAATCGAAGGTCTTTCCCATACCAAAGTATGTTCTTTTAAAACATGTTTTCTTGGTGATATGGGTGATTTAGAAATGATTGGGAGAGCGAAGTTCCTTGAATTTAATATGTACAATATGTTTGGTTCATGCCACTAAGCCAAGAATTTTAAATTCAACTAACTTTTAATATAACCAACTAAATCCTGCAAAAAAGGAATAAAACAATCTATGTTAGGGTTGTGGATTTAGGCATTGAAACAACACACCATGATATTTCAAATTTAAGAATAATGGTTTGAGTACTAGGTAGCTCAGAATCCTATTTGCTTTCAAAATAAGGATGCACTCCCATTTGATTCTCATGATTAGGTTGTAATAATGAGGCTCTCGCTCAAGAGTGGACCTTCCCAAAATCTTGTGACGTCTTGTCACAAACAAAACCATCAAACTGAAAACACATCATGCAAGAAACATAGCTCGCTAACATATCATTTTTCTCCTTCAAAGAAAAAAAATTCGCATCATGTGAATATCTCCATGTACTCTTACATATTGGTGTACAAAACCATCAACCAAACACAAATCGACAAAACATGCCTCTTCAAACAACTGACTCTCAAGTAAAATAATAGAGCTTAGGTACAAATTTCCATATTTGTTGCATTTAAGTGTGTCAACGTAACTCTACTTTCAACATCTTGCTTCATGGAACATGCACTATACTTTGAATTTGCAAAGAAATTCATGAAAAATCAAAATACATGCAAGGCCTTAATTAGATAAGAAATCTAACCATCTGTTAGCAAACCATTTCAATGGCGCATCTTTTAGCTACACTTCATCATGTGAATCATCTTGACCCTCATCGATTATGGAATCCTCTTTTCCATTCTTGTCGTTATCTCTTTCCACCTTCTTCAAATGTTGTGGATGACTTGTTGGATACAAAGTCCAACACTTGTCCACAAGGTGACCTTTCTTATGGCAATGAGTAATAAACAATTGCATTTTATTTTCAACATCATTTTCCTTGTCCAATGGGCCTTTCAATTTTTGCCTCATTTATTTAGAAAGTTTCAATGTGTATGGATATCTTCTTCCAACATCTATAAACATTATGATTATTCAAACCAAAAAAAGAACATGTGCAAGTTCTTTTATATATCTAATGTGAATATTTACCATGTTTATCATAATCAAAAGAAATTTTATTAAAGGCAAATTTATACCTTGAACATTCACCATTGTCGCCTTCTTGAGGAGGTGAATTTGATGAGGTAGTGGCTCTCCTCTGAATACTAGAAATGAATTCAATGACTAGATAGAGCTTTCAACATCCTCTTCTATTACATTCTCATTAGTTGCATGTTTATTAACATCTTCTTGCAAAGTGGGTGTCAAACTTTTCCATTCATCATGAACAAGCTTGAGGTAATGAACACGAAATAAAATTCCTTCTTGGAACAGCTTCATGTGCCTCCTTGGCTTTGGATCATTCTCCATGTTTTCCATAACCAAGACCCAAATAATTAGGCCCTTCCTCAACAACATTTGGCTCAACTATGCCTTGTATTAACTATGCCTTGTACATGGTTGCCTTTAACCCTTTACTTTCATAGCACATTTTCATCAAAAATTTGGACCTTATTCCTCTAGTGTGTCTTTCAAAAGCACGTACACATTCATTTTGAGAGGAAATTGAAAACAGAAACCAAAAGCTAATTCTTCTAACTAACCTTGACTAAAATGAGCTAAATTTTACTTTGATACCAACTTGATTTGAATATGGACAAACTAGTTTTATTGGGCTATCTCCCTCATTAGTTAAATAAAAATGTGTTTAGGATCATCTAAAGTTAGCCAATTGAGAAGGTGTTTGTGTCAAGCTTTAAGTGTATTTTGTGAGAAATTTATGAGTTAATTAGCTTTTAAAAACTCATGTGTACAAATAAAATGCAAAATTTTTATTTATGAAATTTTTTTCCCTCAATCCAGATTCCAATCATTGGACATGTAAGAGGAAGAAAGAGGGAATTCACGTTTCAAATTCTAGACCTTGTCTAAACCAAAATAAACTAGAGGTTTGGTTTTCGAATACATTCACTTATTTGGAAAAGTTCTAGCTACCAAAAGTCCATATGCCAATCTACCTCCCAAGAAATACATTTAGTACACCACTGGTTAGTTTTTTGTCTTTCTATATTCTTTATCAACCTCTTCTAGTGATTCTTGAAAGGTGGATACTTAAATCCTTCCTAAAAATTTGAGCTCTAAAATGAGAAGACATACAAGGTCATTTTAAGTCATTCTTCTATCCAATTATAAAAACCAAGTGAATATTTCTATATATTTTTTTCTGTCCCATAAACTGTACAATATATGTGGAGTTGCCTCGCCCTAAGCGAGATGTTTAACAAACATGATAATAGAGAAACAATTAGTGACGTCACCAAAAGATGTAGCCTCTTCAAGGTATCATATCCTCTCATCAAGGTCAAGAATCTATTCACCAAAAATGTCCTATGGAAATGATGGTTTAAGAAACAAAACTAGACAAAAATCTTCAGTGAGAACAACAAAATCTAAAATCTCTTCATCTTCAATCTGCTCGTAAAGTTAAATTACATGTCTTGATCCATCTATGGTAAAGAAATAAAATAGTTCTATCAATTCCACCTTGCAACTCTAAGAGACATTCAATTAAATTTCATCTCAAGACAGGGCTTTGAGAGGACACTCTCAAAGCCAACCTTCGTTATGGCTTTGAAACACATGGTAAGTATCAAGACTTAGCAACTTTATTTGCATAATTTTTTCTAGCATGGACCTTAATGTCATAGCCTTCTTTTGCCTAAATGAATGCAAATTTCCTTGCCATTTGGCTTCTGACATTCATAATTCATGCTCATGTAACATGATTGTGTTGAAATTGTGATAACATTTGTTGTATGCAAAAGCTAATAAAAAATGATCGAAAATGACATTTTTGCTCTGTTTTTTTGAATATTTAAGGAAAATTACACCAAGTAGCTTCCAACCTCATATGACCATCATGTCAAACTCATCTCAGGATATTGTCCAAGTAAGAGCCACTTAAGTAAGAAATCTAGTATACATGACTCCAATTTCAATTAGAAGCAATGACAGTTCTAAGTATGGTGCAAACATTGCTCCAGATCCTCAATGGGGCATGTTTGATGACAATAATTTGGGGAGTGAGAGAGGGAGATGGTAGGAGAAAAAATTCAAGGAATCCACGGAAAATTGAAAAATATATAACTAATAAGGTGGAAGACATTTGTAACCTAAGAGAGAAACCTGTTAGGAAATGGGTGAAGTTGGTATTACACACCCAATTGGACAACCTCGAGGAGAAAAAATTTATCCCACTTTATTTGTTGGCATAACCTAGTAAGTGTTTGGTCAATTTAGTGTGTCCTAAATTGCTGCATTTAATTGTCAATCCGGGAATCGTAAGCTGATGAAGTGCGGTGCACCATATGTGCAAGATAACCTCTTTCTTAACTTTTTGTCGTTTATGGTCTTTCTAAGGTGAAATGGAAATTCTAAAGTGAAAAACAAGCTTGGTTATAATTGTTCAAGGAAGTGATATCCCCTATAATGATTTACCAATCTCGAAACTTTAATAGCAAATTGAAATTACAAATGACAAAAGAAAGTAACTGCTGAAATGGAAAGTGTTGTTAATCTAATGAATCAAAACAAGAAACTAGTGAATATGAAAACTAAACTATTCTTGCTGCCAACTGAACACAAAAGAAACTACGCTTATGGAAATTCAAAATTGCAATGAAATAAATCTAGATCAGATTACATCAATTCATTTTCTGACCCTTCATCATTAGACCAGCTATGACTTGCGAAAGTAATCATAAACAACTTGTGTAACTGATTATTTAATTTGCAGAAAGTAAACTAATACTAAACCATACACACATAATTCAATCCCTCGCCATCAGTCCAGCTGTGGCTTTCGGAGGCAACTGAAGATTTCATACATGATTTAATATATCTAAATTTGCAGAAAAGGAACTAATACTAAACTACACATTTCATCATGCAGCCCCTCACCATCAGTCCAGCTGTGGCTTTCGGAGGTAACCGAAGACGCTAAGAGCGGCTTAATATATCTAATTTTGCAGAAAGGAAACTAATACTAAACTACACATCTCATCATGCAGCCCCTCACCATCAGTCCAGCTGTGGCTTTCGGAGGTAGTTGAAGACACTATGAGTAGCTTAATATGTCTAATTTTAACTACTGAATCAGATAAACAAAACTGAAGTGCACAAGACAAAACTGAAGTTAAACAAAGACTGTGAAAGAAAACTAGCAGCAGAATAATATCAGTTTCATATCATTAGCAAAAATACTATGAAAATGCCCCGGGCTGTCTACCTAAAACCTGCACAAGAAAACTGATCAGTGTTTTAACAATCATAAAAACATAAAAGACAGGAATGCAATGGAAATTACATAAATGTATGAACAGAAATGAAACAACTATGAAATATGAACATGTAATGGGTTATGATACAATGACTACTTAAAGAAATGAAATGAAAAATATAAACATTAATACACAGAACCTCGGCTGAGCAGGGGCCCTCTATGCAGCTTTGGTAACGATCCTCAACACAAATTAAGTTATGAAAACAGAGTTTTTCATATTAAAAAGCAAGTCATTACAGACTGGTGGTATTACGGCTCAAGGCAGCGTAATCACCACATAACAGAGTACGCACATCAACTCAACAGCTATATCAAATAACAACTATCAACTCACATTCACTAACTCTACGTGCGTATGCAAACGCTCTTTATAAAGCAACAAAATGTAACTGTCTCCTGAAGTTTATGATAGCAGCCAGCACGTAGACCACTAAGGACACGGATATAGGAGTATGGCCATGTTGGAAAACGGATCTATGGAAGGTGGGTGCTTAAATTCAACTCCAGAACTTTGCACAGATGTCAATTAACCTTCGCAAGCTTGGAAACGGCCGTATGGATGTTTCTATGCCACGAAACAGAGTCCAGCCGACATAGAACTCCACAGTTGACTTCCACGTGGATGGCTTTGACCGCGGCTTTCCTTGACGAATTTACTTGAACCAATAGGACATGAACCATGTCCTTGTCATTCCTAGCCTGCCCATGTGGCTCGTTTCCTTCGTTGACACCTGTAACATTGATTTCCACAAAATAGCTGCGGAAAGTTGCAGCGGCTGCGGAAAGTGACAAGTTTCCGCAGTTGTATGAACAAAATCTAAATCAAATAGAAAACACACAAACATAATTAAAAACCATGTTAGATACCCTTTTGCACATGATATTGACAATTTTGGAGGTTTAGGTGAGTGAAAGAGATATGGAAAAGTGTATGGAAAAAAGGCAAATTCGGGACTCAACATACCCCCACTGTGAAGGTGTTGCATGTCCTCATGCAACCAAAATTTTGATACTCTCTGTTCAATTCATGTGTCTGGATACTTCAGCCAGCACATCTAACCTCCTTCTCTTCTTCTTTGGTACTGCCATCATTCTGGGTTTCTTCATGAGGCACCTGAATTTGATATTCGCAAGTGCTCTGCTCAATTTTTGGCATTTCCTTTTTAGCTTCTTATTTTTCTTTTGCCAAATACCCAAATGTAACATAGTATTGTCATGGATAATCTTGTCCAGTTTGCCTTGCTCTTTGAGTGTTTCATTTTCATTTTTGATATGCCGATTCAAAAGCTTAAGCTCAAAAATCTCCTGTTTTAATGACTGAACCAAATTATCCTGCAATGTAGGAGGCTGAATAGAAGAGGTGCTTGGACCTGTGGCTGCCTTCTCCAGGGATTCTATATAGTCATAGACCTCCTGCTATTTGGGGTCTACTTCCGGTGTCTTTTTCATTGGATTGTCCTCAAAATGCTGCAAGGGAGAATTATGTTCAAAATTTGGCTGAGGAGAACTTTCATCAATATTTTGCTGAAAATAAGATGGAGTACGCTCATTGTCTGATTGGGAGTGAAAGGAGTCAGGTTCACTAACTGACTGAAATGGACTATGGTCAGTTGGAGACTGTTCAGATGTCTCTTCACCCAAATCAATGAAATGAGGACCTCTAATTTGTGTTTTTTTCAGTTTTCCCTTAAGCCTGCTGCTTCTCCTCACATGCTGTGGTACTCTACCCTTTTGTTCTTGTTTTCCTGTTTTTGCCTTTTTGGATAGAGATGACTGTTTTTGAAGAAAAATTAATCTCTCAGATAGAATTTGGTGATCTTCTTCTTCTTCAGAAGAAGTTTTATGGACAACCTCAACAATTTCTTTCCCTTTTGATATTTTTGGCTTCTTAGTTTTGATTTCCTTCTTCTTCCTTTTTACCAATCTCTCTTCTCTATCATTTTTCTTCATAGTAATAGTAGAAGTATCTTGGATTTCATCTATTGTTCTTTTCCTTCTACTTCTTTTTGCTGTGCTAGCTGCGGGAACTTCCTGTGTAGGAGCAACTTGGGTTTCAACATCCATTTTCTTTCTTCTACTCCTTCTAATTGGATTACCTTCAGGAATTTCCTGAGGTTCTTCAAAGAAGTTTCTAACTAGGAATTGTTCCCATGTATCTTTTCTTTCTTTTAGCTCATTTTCAATAAAAATTTTTATAAGCCCATGATGATATAAATGAGGCTCTACATCTCCTAGGTGTTTTTGCACAGTCACAGCCATTTTCTTCAAGCTATTGAATAGGAAATAAGGAAGATTGAGAGTTTGGTTTTCAAGGAAATTCATCAATATCCTAGTATGATACATGTACATAGAGCCAAAGCGGCCTTCACATGTGATAAATTTCTGAACAATGAGTAATAAAGTGGCCCATTCATCTATTATTGCATGCACGGGGATTCCTCTTTTGAAAACAGTGATATCCATACCTTGATTTCGGAGGATTGTTCTCCATGCCTCATCACTGATACTTTTGTTTTTGAACCAACGTTCTCCTTCCTGAAGAAGCTCTGTGGCTGCTGCTATTGATGCTTCATTAACCAAAAACTTGAGGTCTCCCACTTCTGCTTCCGAGCCATCAAATGATCTTGCAAACGCTTTGGTAACTTCTCTGTGGTAACCCCGAAATTTCTGAATAAAACGCAGCCATTTAGCTTTTCTCAACATCTCTTTTGCTTGTGGAAATCCCTCTATGAACTTCGGTCCTTCCGGCTCTGCCCTTAATAATTTTCCCATTTTACTTCTCTGTGCTTCACGGCTTGCCTCTGTGAGGGTTTTAAGCGGAAATGGAACGATGGAATACACGGAGTCGAGCACAATGCTATGGGGACGTTATCACAAAACGGAAATGAGCACCATACACAGAATGGAATAAGACTGTGGGTGAATATACGGGAATGAGAGTGAACAAAAGGAACGGAATGGAGTGAAACAGGGAATGAGAATGAGTAGAGTGAGGTTTTGTAAACACGACGGAGACACGACAAAGAGGTTAACAAAGCATAATGCATTCGGCCGCATTTTGAATTTTTGGTGGCTGTGTCATAAATATGAACACGTTTCAATCAATGATTATGAAGTTATGCGGCTTGTAAGAGTCCTTTGTCAACTCAAATACGTATCATTATCTACGGTGGGCTATTTGAACATGAGTAAGAGTCGGAATTTCAATAATGAAACCGTTCGTGAATAAATGCAAGAGGATAACATAGAGATCGTGGAAGGTTACGGACTGTCAATATAATCATTGCGCATTATGGGTAGAGCTCATAGTTTAAAATTACATAAAAATGTGTTTTTTATACTATTTGAAATAAACTTTATTCATACCTTTGGAATCCTTGCTTTTGACCTTGGTCTTCAACTCATTGATCTTCATTAGTGTCTTGAATGTTCCATTGATCCTCTCCTGCATTTTATTTCATGATTTTATGAAAACAACAACTAACGGTACATTCTTTTTGAAAAGACAGTAGTAGTAGCTGCGGAATCTGCTCCTGGCTGCGGAAACTGGAGTCAGCTGCGGAAACAGATGTCAGCTGCGGAAACTGACACAGCTATTACTTGGCTGAAATAGAAATGAACAAATGACAAATGACCAGGTGGAAATGGTCATAATAAGATTTTTATTGATGGAATGGATGGGATGAAGTGGAATGAAGTGAAATGAAATGAAATGAAATCGAATGGAATGAAATGGAGTGGGTGGTGAGATGAAATGAAATAAAAGACAGAATTTTTTTTGGAAAATATAGAGTGTCAGGTATCCCTGATTTTCACTCCATATTTTCTGTATAAGACTGCCAATCAATGATTGGTTTTCAGGCTTATACCATTTTTTTTCTCTCTTTTTTTTTTTTTTTTTTTTTAACTTGAAAAACAAAAGCTAGGCTGGTGGAGAAGAAGAATTCTTCTGTACCAGCCTGATTGCAGAACTTTCTTGAAACAACTTGACAAAATCCTCTTTAGAGAGTGACTTATGATAAACTTTCAATCTATGGCCATTCACTATAAGAGGAGTTTGAAACTCATCAATGGTCTTGATTCTTACGGCTCCATTGTTAAAGATCTTGTCAATCTCATATGGCCCAAGCCAATGAGTCTGAAATTTCCCTTGAAAATCTTTAAACTTGGAGTCAAATAACAATGCCCAATCTCCTTCTTGAAACTTCTTCTCTTTGATATATTTGTCATGCCACTTAGTTCTTTGATATTGAACTAGATCGGTTCTTAGAATTGCTTCTTGTATGATCTCATCTAGCTCATTCAATTGCTCCATTCTATGCTTTTGAGCTTCTGATAAGTCCATTCCCAACTGAACTGCTATCTTGAAGGTCTTGACTTGGAACTCAATGGGGAACAAGACTTCTTTCCCATAAACAAGTTCATAGGGAGAATGTCTTGTTGTATTCCTCCATGTAGTTCTGTAGGCCCACAAGGCTTCTGGAAGCCTTTCTGCCCAATCTCTTCTATGTAGATGAACAGTTTTGGTAATGATACTTTCAAGAACTTTGTTTCTGGACTCCACTTGACCATTTTCTTGTGGATGGTAAGGAGTAGATTTTCTGTGCTTGATTTTGTATTCTTCCATCAACTTCTCCACCAAATTTGATGTGAATTGGCTCCCCTGATCTGTTACAATTTCTCTTGGAACACCAAAGCGAGTAAAAATATCCTCATAAAGAAAGTGAACAACTGAATTTTCAGTAGCAGATACTAATGCTTTAGCTTCTACCCATTTAGTAACATAATCAGTGCAAACCAATATATACTTCTTTTGCTTCGATGGTGGATTAATCGGTCCAATCAAATCTAAAGCCCATTTTTCAAAGGGTTCAATGAGTACCTGTGTTTGCAGTGGCATTTCATTTGAAAGGGTAGGTTTCCCTACTCTTTGGCAGCTATCACACCTCTTGACATATTGTTTTGCATCTTTGAAGAGAGAAGGCCAATAATATCCCAAGGAAAGGATTTTATAGGCCGTCCTTTTGTCCGCAAAGTGTCCGCCGCATGGTTCATCATGACAGGCCTTAAGAATATCAGGCATTTCATCTTCCCTGACACATCTTCTGATCACAAGATCTGGCCCTGTTTTAAACAATTCGTTAGAAATCCATGAATATCTTGAACTCTCCTGAATAATTTTTCGTTTTTCTCTTGGAAATAAATGTGAAGGTAGTTTCCCTGTAACCAAATAGTTAGCAATATATGCATACCAAGGGGTCTTAATAGTTACTGCAAACAAGTATTCATCAGGAAATTTATCTTCTACAGGAGAATCTTCTTTAGTATTCTGAATCCTAGACAAGAAATCAGCTACTGTATTCTGTTTTCCTGGTCTATCCAACACAGTAATATTGAATTCTTGCAAAAGTAAAAGCCATCTTGTCTCTCTGCCATTAGTAACAGGTTTGTTCATTAAATATCTAATTGCAGAATGGTCAGTATGAATAAAAGTTTCATAGCCTGTTATGTAATGTCTAAATTTATTAATTGCATGAACAACAGCTAAGAACTCTTTTTCAGTCACAGTATAATTCAACTCTGTAGGAGTCAAATTTTTATTGGTATAATAAATGGCATAAGGAATTAAATATTTTTGACCCAACACAGCTCCAAGAGCTGTATCTGAAGCATCTGTAGAAATATGGAAAGGAAGTTTCCAATTTGGTCCTCTCAAGATAGGTGCTTCAGATATTCTTGTTTTCAAAGTTTCAAAAGCGGATTGACAATCGGGATCCCATTTAAATTCACAGTCTTTTGTAAGCAACTTGAAGAGTGGAGATGCTATTTTAGTGAAGTTCTCTATAAATCTTCTATAGTAACCAGTAAATCCTAGAAAACTTCTAACATCTCTTTGAAAATTTGGAATAGGCAACTTGGAGATAACTTCAACTTTTGATCTATCAACTTTAATTCCATCTCCTGAAATATGATGTCCTAAAACAATCCCTTCAGTAAACATCATAAAGCATTTTTCATGGCTTAATGAAAGGTTTGTTTCTTTACATCTTATGAGAACTTTTTCCAAATTTTCTAATGCCTCTTCAAATGAATTACCATAAACAGTAAAATCATCCATATAAACCTCTACACAATCATGGATTAGATCAGAAAAAATTCCTAGTACTGCTCTTTGGAATGTTGCGGGTGCATTACATAACCCAAAAGGAAGTACTCGATAGGCAAAAGTTCCCCATGGACAGGTGAATGTGGTCTTATCTTGATCTTCGGGTGCTACCTGAATTTGATTATAGCCACTAAAACCATCCAAAAATGAAAAGTACTTTTTACCTGCTAATGTATCTAATACCTGATCGATAAAAGGCAAAGGAAAGTGATCCTTCAAAGTTGCTTTGTTCAACTCCCTGTAATCAATGCATACTCTCCATTTACCATTCTTTTTAGATACTATAACCAAAGGAGAAACCCATCGGCTATCTGAAATTGGATAAATGAAGTTTACATTGAGAAGTTTTTGGAGCTCTTCTTTCACTATCTCCCTAAGATTTGGATTCATCCTTCTTTGAGGTTGTTTGATTGGTCTATTGTTTTCCTCAATATAGATATGATGGATGCAAGTCTTAGGATCAATACCCTTCATGTCAGTATACTCCCATGCAAATGCAGTAGAATGTTTTTGCAAGATTCTGGTTAGTTCTTCTTGTTGTGACTTCTCCGGATGTTTATTGATATTCAATGTCTTTTCTGGAAAAATCTCAAAAACAGAATTACCAAATTCTTCCATAGAGTAAAGAGACATTTGTCTTGATGATAAATATTATATGTCAGATTCCAACTGAAATTGTGTGGGGTCATATTCTGAAGTTACTTCAAAATTTTCTAATGTGTTCAGAATTTGACTATCCTCACTAATCTCAGAAATGGTAAAGACAGGTTGTATAGTGTTCTCATCATCGACCCATTCATTGTCTCCTATTTCTGTAATTGCTCTTGCGGGAGGATACAAATTGAATTTCTTTGTCGAATTACCATTAGAAATGTACATGTCTCGAGATCTACAACTAATAAAAGCATCAGCTGTGGCCAGCCAAGGTCTTCCTAAGATAATTGGATGTCCTCCTAGATTACTTTTGGGAGTCAAAATCATAAAGTCTACTGGATATTCCCAAGAATCTAAGGAGACTGAAATATCTTCTAATACACCATGTGGTTTAATAACCGATCGATCTGCAAGTTGCAATAAAGTAGGTGTAAAAAGAAGGTTAGGAAGTTTTAACTGTTCCATAGTTTGTCTACTCATAATGTTGATAGCAGCCCCTAAGTCAATCAATGTGTTTGGAATTTCTATCCCATTTATATGTGTCTTGACAATTGGACTTCCAGGATCTACATACTTCTGAATGGCAATTTTTCCCATCATAATGTCTGCAATCTTTCCTACCAGGTGGATTCTTCTTGTGTCCTTTAGCTTTCTTCCTGGTCTTTTGAAACTCAACTCCTTTATGTTTTTTGCTAGAATAGGAATTTCTCGAATGGCTTGTAGCAATGGAATCTTGATACAAACATTCTTCAATTCATCTAGAAAGTCATAGTTAGGCAACAAAATTTGTTTTCCCACCCCCTTATCAATTTGTAGTCTTTCCGGAAAAGGAGGTGTAGATGAAGATACAGGTTGCTCAACTATAGGAGTTGTGGATGCTAGCTTTTCTTTTTCTTTTTGAATTTTTGAATTTTGAAGAGATTCTTCCTCAGAACCCTTATTGACTTGAAGAGAGTCCTCCTCGGAGGTATCTTGCTCTTGAATGTCTATAGAAGGTTTTTCTAAAACTCTACCAGATCTGAGTTGTACATCGTTGAGAGGAACAATCATATAGGTAGGAAATTGTTGTCCTTCTACCATATAAGTAGTTTGAGGATTCTTATTGTTGGGATTTGGCAGTGGCTGAGCTGGAAGTTGATTTGTCTTTTGTTGGTATGGGAGCATGAGTTGAGGATTTGTATTTTGTTGAGAAGGTTGATGTTGTGGAAATGGCAATGAAAGTTGTTGTGGATTTTGGCTTGGAAATTGTGGAGCTTGTTGGTTTTGAAAAGATGGAGGATATTGATAAAATTGAACAAATCTCCCATAAGGATTTTGCATCCCTTGTACCCATGGCTGATATGAGTTTTGATGTTGGGGCCAAGGTTGTTGCCAAGGAGTCCAATTTGGTGGGGTTTGAATATTCATAGGGTTATTAAACCCTTGAGATTGTTGTCCCTGCCAAGGTCTCCTTGCGACAAAACAGAGAGATTCTATTGAATTTGGATCTTCTTGAAAAACAACTTTGAGTCCAGGGATTGAAGGACAATCCTTGATTTCATGATTTTATGAGCAAATCATACATGTTTCTACAACTTTTGCATCCAAGGGACATTCCCTTAAAGCATGTTTCTTTCTACATTTCGGACAAAAGATGGCTAAAGCATCTGTTTCTGCTTTCTGCTTGTTTTGGATTTTAAGGGTGTCTAGTTGTTCACTAAGACCCCCTAAGATATCGGTTTTAAACTCATCAAGCATATTACCAATCTCTGCCCTACTTACTGATCCAGTTGCAGATTTGTTAGCCCTAATAAGAGAAGAATCCCTAGGCCCTTTTCCAGTTTTAGGTCTTCCCCTTGAGAATTGGATACATAGTTCTGTTATATCATGAAATGGGAGTTGAGAAATGTCTCCTTTACCCATCATGTTTAAAATGTCTATCCATTCATCTCTAATGGATTTTAATAGGAGGGCTTTCAAGGTTTCATTATCTAAGTTCCTCATCTTTGCTCTTTTCAAGTTGTATTGAAATCTTTCAATTAAGTCTTCCAAATTTTCATCTTCTTTTTGCATCATTTTGAATACCTCATCCTTATGATTGGTGGGCATACAATAGTCCAAGTATCTATCCAAAAATGTTTGTTTCATATCATTCCAAGTCTTGATAGATTGAGTGGCTAATCCCATGAACCATTTCAAAGCAGATCCCTTCAAAGTTGAAGGAAATAGTTTGAGTTTTTGAGAATCTTCCATATAGTCATAAGTTTGGCACACTACTTCAAACTCAAACAGAAATGTTTCAGGATCCTCACTTCGTAATCCATAAAAGTTAGGGAGAACAGATGGTGAAATATTTTTCATTGTTGCATGAGTTTCCTCATCAACTATAGGGAATCCAAGAAAATCGTCCCTATTTCTACCGTTATTTCCTTTACCGTTGTTATCTTCATTATCTCCTCCTCCTCTACCTCCACCTCTATTTATTACTTCCTATGCCATGATAGCTTCTTTAGAGTCCTTATAGTCCTCTAGTTCTTCTACCAAGGAAGGATGAGAGAAAGTCTCTTTGTTGACTAAGTGGGTTTTAGTAGGTGGTGTAGGAGAATCCTCTAATTCAACTGTTCCTTGACTTCCAAAAATCTTAAGGCTAGGGGTAGATGATGGTGAATCTGGTCTATGCCTTGAAGAAGATGGAGTTATGAAAATCGAACTCTTGGCTTTAGCTATAAACCTTCCCCTAGAATCTCTTGCTCTATGCATGCCATTTTTTTTTATATATTTTAACAAAAGTTGGGCTAATAATTCTCTTTCTGATCTTCCAGATCACACTAGGTGCAAGAAGAGAGCATACTTAAGAAATTACTAAACCAATAACTCTCTTTTCTGATCCTCCAGATCACACTAGGTGCAAGAGGAGAGCATACTTCAAGAAGTTATCAAGTTTTCCCTTCTTTTATGATTTTATGTGTTTTTTTTTTTTTTAAGAAATTGGCTACCTAGTTACACTTCCCCGGCAACGGCGCCAAAATGTTTGGTCAATTTAGTGTGTCCTAAATTGCTGCATTTAATTGTCAATCCGGGAATCGTAAGCTGATGAAGTGCGACGCACCATATGTGCAAGATAACCTCTTTCTTAACTTTTTGTCGTTTATGGTCTTTCTAAGGTGAAATGGAAATTCTAAAGTGAAAAACAAGCTTGGTTATAATTGTTCAAGGAAGTGATATCCCCTATAATGATTTACCAATCTCGAAACTTTAAAAGCAAATTGAAATTACAATGACAAAAGAAAGTAAAAGTGTACTGCTGAAATGAAAAGTGCTGCTAATCTAATGAATCAAAACAAGAAACTAGTGAACATGAAAACTAAACTATTCTTGCTGCCAACTGAACACAAAAGAAACTAATCTTATGGAAATTCAAAATTGCAATGAAATAAATCTAAATCAGATTACATCAATTCATTTTCTGACCCTTCATCATTAGACCAGCTATGACTTGCGGAAGTAATCATAAACAACTTGTGTAACTGATTATTTAATTTGAAGAAAAGAAACTAATACTAAACTACACATTTCATCATGCAGCCCCTCACCATCAGTCCAGCTGTGGCTTTCGGAGGTAACCGAAGACGCTAAGAGTAGCTTAATATATCTAATTTTGCAGAAAGGAAACTAATACTAAACTACACATTTCATCATGCAGCCCCTCACCATCAGTCCAGCTGTGGCTTTCGGAGGTAACCGAAGACGCTAAGAGCAGCTTAATATATCTAATTTTGCAGAAAGGAAACTAATACTCAACTACACATTTCATCATGCAGCCCCTCACCATCAGTCCAGCTGTGGCTTTCGGAGGTAGCTGAAGACACTATGAGTAGCTTAATATGTCTAATTTTAACTACTGAATCAGATAAGCAAAACTGAAGTGTACAAAACAATACTGAAGTTAAACAAAAGCTGTGGAAAGAAAACTAGCAGCAGAATAATATCAGTTTCATATCATTAGCAAAAATACTATGAAAATGCCCCGGGCTGTCTACCTAAAACCTGCACAAGAAAACTGATCAGTGATTTAATAATCATAAAAACATGAAAGACAAGAATGCAATGGAAAATAATGAACAGAAATGAAGCAACTATGAAATATGGACATGTAATGGGTTATGATACAATGACTGTTTAAAGAAATGAAATGAAAAATATAAACATTAATACACAGAACCTCGGCTGAGCAGGGGCCCTCTACGCAGCTTTGGTAACGATCCTCAACACAAATTAAGTTATGAAAACAAAGTTTTTCACATTAAAAAGCAAGTCATTACAGACTGGTGGTATTACGGCTCAAGGCAGCGTAATCACCACATAACAGAGTACGCACATCAACTCAACAGCTATATCAACTAACAACTATCAACTCACATTCACTAACTCTACGTGCGTATGCAAACGCTCTTTATAAAGCAATAAAATGTAACTGTCTCCTGAAGTTTATGATAGCAGCCAGCACGTAGACCACTAAGGCCACGGATATAGGAGTATGGCCATGTTGGAAAATGGATCTATGGAAGGTGGGCGCTTAAATTCAACTCGAGAACTTTGCACAGATGTCAATTAACCTCCGCAAGCTTGGAAACGGCCGTATGGATGTTTCTATGCCACGAAACAGAGTCCAGCCGACATAGAACTCCACAGTTGACTTCCACGTGGATGGCTTTGACCGCGGCTTTCCTTGACAAATTTACTTGAACCAATAGGACACGAACCATGTTCTTGTCATTCCTAGCCTGCCCATGTGGCTCGTTTCCTTCGTTGACACCTGTAACATTGATTTCCACAAAATAGCTGCGGAAAGTTGCAGCGGCTGCGGAAAGTGACAAGTTTCCGCAGGTGTATGAACAAAATCTAAATCAAATAGAAAACACACAAACATAATTAAAAACCATGTTAGATACCCTTTTGCACATGATATTGACAATTTTGGAGGTTTAGGTGAGTGAAAGAGATATGGAAAAGTGTATGGAAAAGAGGCAAATTCGGGACTCAACAGTAAGTAATATTCACTAGCATGTATTTTGTAAAGGCCTTGTCCTAGTTCCCATTCAACTCCATCGACCAGGTTGTAGAGGATTCCAAGCCTAATTTCATGAAAAGTAAGTTGGGGATGATCACATTGACCTACTTGATGACGTGTCTATGAAGATTAACTGCCTTGAACTATTTTTTTGCGTAGAGAAAGAGACACATTCCCATGTCTGAGCATGAAAACGTTATTTGATATTGTTAATGCCTCTAGTGTTTACTTCTACAAGTTCTATAGGAAGAGTTTGTAAAGGGCCAGGTAGCCTCTAGATCTCATCTTTTATAAAAGGTGACATATCTAGTAAATGCCCCTACAGTCAATCTCAGGAATGGATCTAAATAGAAGTTCTTCATTTTAATATCCATAAAAGACAACAACTTTAAGGTAAACTATGTACATGTGTCATTTCTCCCACAAACTAAAGTGTATAAGTGGTAAATTTTATACCAAGTGTGCTCCCACCATGTAAAGCGCAATTTGGTGAACTTATCATTTTTATAATTTCTTTTTCGATTAAATTTAGTTTTACACATGATCAATTATTGCTTTGAAAGTTGTGTTCTACATAAGTTGTGTACACTAAATTACAAAATGATTTTTTGAAATCTATTTTGTGTAAATGTCAACCAATAGATATATATCATGGAGGATGAACGACGAAGATCAGCCGAATCCCATATGGAGGTTCAGGGATCGGGGGATGTTCACGGTATTTAAATATAATCTTAAATCTCCATACATGTGTGTACATATGGAATTGATTTTTTTATTAAATTTGTGAGTTAAATTAGTTGTTAATAAGTTTCATATTTTAATTTTTAGGAGGTAAGAGGAGAAGGGTTTCAACTCCATCCATGGAGCATGGCCAAGGTTCAACCGGTCGAGGTATGAGTGGTAGCAGGTTGCGGGAAGGGGGTGATATTTATTCCCCTGAAGGCCAATCAATCGCTGATGGTTCTCAACAGGGTCATTGTGGGTCTGGTTCTCAACATCGTCATTATGGGGTTGGTTCTCAGCAGGGTCATGTTGGAGAAGATGTTAACCAACAACATCAAGGTTGCCATCAATTTCAATATTTTTTCATTAAATTTGTACAACTTTTTTTACACGTGTTTTTTCGAATATATGAAATTTTATATATATTGATGCAGAGGCTGAAAATGTTCGAGCCAGTGGTCAAAATAGACCCAGGGAAGCATGCTACATTCAAGAAGAAGGTTGTCAACCCAGCACAACTTATCTGGCTGAGATTACTGATATACCATGGGAAACCAACATGGCGGAATGCATCTTACAAAGGTGTGAAAGCCTTCATGAAAAATTGCAAATAGATCTCATGGCTTTGTCTCTACCTGTTGAGAGCCGACAAAGCCTTGAAATAGTTACACATTCATTGGGTGAAATGGTAAATGTGTACAGAAATCTTGGGCCAACGACTGATTCATTTGTAGAACTAAAGAGAAAGAGAAAAGAAACAGTGATGGGTCCCGATAAATGGGAGGACGTCAAACAAAAAGTTACAAGAGCAGATTCCAAGTCAATGTTTAATTATAAGGAAGGGCCAAAAAGAAAAATGTTGAAGGTGCAGTATTTCAAGCACCCAGACAAAGCTCATTATTTGTATGATCGGCATCTTGTGGCCTTTGGAAGGCTTCCATGGAATGATGAGGTTCCTGTTTATTTTGCACAAATGTTTTATTCAGAATTTTTTTTGGGTATGAAACCCAACTATAATGACCTTCCTTCAGAATTTTTTGGCCCGGGGAAAGGTCGATTATATCAACATAAGGGCGCTAAGCGAGATGTGGAGTTGCCTCGCCCTGAGCCACCATTGGTGAGTCAACCGTTTCGAGTCGAAACTCTGCGATCAGAGATGGATGCGACTTCTCAAATAAGTCGAGAAGCAAGGGATGTTATGATCGACAATGTTCATAGCGGATTGAGTGGAGTCGATCTTTGTTTAAATCGACAAAGAGCACGTGAAAATTCACGTGCCAATTTTGTTTATCGTACATATGAGGAGATTTACAACATGAATGTTGAAGATCTATGAACATATGCAATAAATTGTCGCAATGGTCTGCAAGACCTAATTTTTCATGAGGAAGAGGGCACCAAAATGGTATGTGTTAGTGACCTTAGGGTTTGAAATTATTTTTACATATACATGTGTAAAATTTGTAATAAATACATGTGTATGTACATGTATACATTTATTTTTATGTGTACATTAATCTAACAAAAATGTATGATTATATGTTAAAACACCATTTGCAGTTCTCAGGCATGATGCGTGATGAAAATGTTAATATTACGTTCGGGACCTCCGGTTCAAACGATGCAGATGGGTCTGATCATCATGATATGTTGGCACATGTTAGTGTTTTTTAAGTGACTCTAAAATAAATAATTGTTTCCACACATGTACATGTATGTATATATATATATAATTTGATAAAAAGTTTTAACAAGTACCGATTCCGTCTGATGTTTTTGGGATGGCGGTACCTTCTTCTTCCTTAGGAGATGTACCTTATACTTCATTGGGAGATGAGCCACAAGTATGGACAATTTTTCACAAGTTTAAAATTTATGTTTGAAAGTTATATATATATATATATATATATATATATATATATATATATATATATATATATATATATATTCACTCAAAAAATTTCATTAAAAATTGAGATATATATATATATATATATATATATATATATATAGAGAGAGAGAGAGAGAGAGAGAGAGATCTATATTTTAAGTTATTTAATTTTTTTTTAATTTAGGTTCCTATAGAAGATTTCTTTAATCCGGGGACTCTAGCGATGGAGATAGGAACATCCACAGCATTTGAACAAGTTGTCTTTAGTTCCTTTTTTTAATATTATTGAAAATAAGTTTGTATATGTACACGTGCATTTTCATTTGAAAGATTTTAATTTATATAAATTATTTATATATATATATATATTTATATTTAACTGTACATGTATATTTTACAGTTTACCACTGCAGATGTTCCTATGGGAGAACCTGTTCATCAAATGGAGAGGTAACCTTACGAGGTATTGCATATTATTTTGTTATATTTTGTTTTTTACATGAAGTTCTAGATATATATATTCTCATTCATTTTTAAAACTTCAAATTTTAATGTTCAAGTACATGTGCATTGTGTATGTAGTTTTCCTATTCATAGGATAGGGCACGGACTAAGACCCTAGTAGGGAAGATGCTAGATCTTCCATTTGATGGACATGATTTACAGTAGATTTGATTTCAAAATTTAGATGGTTTTAAAATTTGTTAAACTTGATACAGTTTGATACTTGTGATATTTACAATTTTTGGACATATTTTATTACATTGTTATTATATAATTTGTTTTATTTAATTTTTGGATGGTTTTAGTACTTTTGGCATGTGAATGTGAAGTAATGCTGTCATCTGAACTACATTTGGCATGTGATATTTAATGTTAAATGTTTTTGTTGGATAGTTGAATTATAATTGGCATGGTATGTGAAGTTTTTAAAACTCAAGTTTTGGATGGTTTCAATCTACATTTTGCATGTGATATTTAATGAACTTTAAATGTTTAATGTTTTAATGTTGCACAATATATAATCGAAAGGGTTTTAAAACTTAAAGTTTTGGATGGTTTCAACCTACATTTACACATGTGGTAAATTAAAATTATGTTACTTGTAACAAGACAATCCCCATTGATTTCATTGTATATGTTGATTTCTGATTTGATATAATTGCATGTATGATGGTACATTACTTGTAAAGTCATTGGATTAATAGTGTTCATTGATTTCAGTGTAAGCGCAAAAAAATATTGACAATGTAGAACGATTTTTGTGTTATAATAATTAAACCTAATAATATTGGAGAGCAAGAGAGACAAGGTATGGTGTTTAATACAAGAGTTCGAGCTAAATATTTAAATGGTTTATGATTTATGATTTTTACTTTCTTTTTAATATAATCGATACGGAAAGATGACAAAACTAATAAGGGTGAAAATAAGAATAGAAGAAGAAAATAGTTTAAGATTGATCACAATAAATGCTATTTGTAATTGATTACATTCTAATTATTCACATTCTATCATTCAATATTATTACATTGTCACTTTGCATTCAAAAATTTTATTTGATCATTTTCCATTATTAAAGCTATTCTACAATATTTATCCTCTCAACAAATTGAGGTAACTAAGAAAATTTAAAATTAAAATGACTTGATAAGTCTCAAACATATTTAGCATATTTAAAATGGTTATATTAATATTAGATGTATTTACATATTATTGATAAAATTAATCATATGTTCCTCATATTATTGATAGTTTTTCCGTGGTTGCACATGACTGAAACCAACCTAGATCCATCTTAACTACGGATCTATCAAGCGCCGAGAGGTATCAAATCTTTCTAGGTGCAAACCTTTCCTCAAGTTTTTCACTCAAAAAAGAGGTTTTCACCTCTAGATATTTGATCCCTCTCGGCGCTTGATAGATCCATAGTTATGATGGATCTAGGAAAATAAATTTCTAAAAATACGTAAGGGAAAAGCAGCATAGGGAATAATTAGGAGTAAATTTAGGAACATGTGATAGTTGGGTGAGATAAAATCATATTTTAATAAAATAATGGGAATTTGTAGGAGAGACAAATAGTGGATATGACATGTATTTTGGTGAATAATCAAATTTATGGAATTAAACAATTAATTATTTTTGTATGTGAAAACAAGATTCACACCTAATCCTCACCTAAAAGACTAAATTAAACACATTATTATTAAGGGGACGAGGAGCTTTCTAGATTTTGAGCTCCCCATTGTTAGATGAGTGTCGTAATGGCATTCCATGTATTTTTGTGAGAACTTATGATATTGTGATATTCTAATTACGAAATAGTGATCTTGAGTACATGTTTGATAATGTAGTAGATAGGAACTTTTTGATAAGGGGAGATTAGGGATGTGACCAAATTCCTATCAGTGAAAAAATTTGTCTTCACCTTCCTATAACTCCATTGTAGCTTTGGGGGCCAAAGGTAAGAAGAGTACCTTGGAATTTCTTGGGTGAAAAACCAAGTAGGTCACCAACTTTTGTCTAGTGCATTGGAATTCATTAAAGAATTGGTCATTGGAGCTGCTTCAAGCTAGGAGTGAGCATCGTCACCAACCTACATTGAATATTTTACACTCCCTAGGGTGAATGATACTTTAAATTGATTGATAGTCTAAGACGTTCGAATTTTTCCGAATGCCAAATGATCTTACAAAGCTAGTATTTATAATATCCTAGTAGGTCATTCGGTGACAACTTTTACCGGAAACTTGAAAAAAAGAGAATATATCCTTGGCTAGGACATCATGTAAGATGCCTGCCATAAACAGTAAAATTATACTTAAAAGCTGATATTCGGGCAGGTGGGGACAACCACTTGTTATCTCGTCCCTTGGAAACTAGGCCATATGGGGACCGAATCTGACCTTACAAAATAAAGTGAAATAATTTGTACCATACAGTCGGAAAACATATACAAGAACAATTAATATACAAGAACAATTAATTTCATTCTAGAATATATATATATATATATATCCAAGACATATAACATTTTTCATCAATGCACATGTATAGAAAAACTACTTTCAGTTGATACTAGAGCACGTGCTTGTACCCAAACAATTTGTAACATGTGCAAACCACAAATAACATAAGCATCTCAACTTTTAGTTGAGTAGTGAAAGTTCTAAAACATATTTAATCCAAAGATAATATATTGTTGGACACTTCACTCAAAAAAATTCTAATGGAATTCCATCTTCAATAATCCGTTCATGATCGGATTTTGACATTTTCCATTTCTTAATTTTCGATTTTTTTCTTTGATTGAACTTCTATCAACTTTATGCGTGCTGCACACACCAAGTGACTATATTGACAACTTATGGAATCAGGTTCATAGTCTTCAAAGTAAACAAAGTCTCCACTTTGATGATTTTGTCTGAAAAAATAACCTTTCAGTATAATAGACCCTCTGTCATACTGAAATTCGTGATCATTATAGTCTTGTAATAATTTCATTTTTCGTTCAGTGCAACGCATCAAATAATACTTCACATTTTCATCGTTGTCAATAGGTGCAATTACAGCAAAAACATCTCCTGCACAATAAAATAAATTTAATATTTAATTATGCATATTTAAATTTATTTGTAGATCTTTAAATCATTAGAAAGTAATTCAAATGTTACCTTCTCTAACAAGATCAGAAACTCGATCACCATCGGATGATATTGTAGTTTCCTCTGATTGCATTTCTTCAAACATTGCAACAGACATTTTTCCCTTTGTATTTAGCTCTGTATGTTTTCAATCGTTCACATACATTTTTTTTTCACAAACGTCATTAGATTTTGTGTTGTCTATCCAAACATCACAAAAACAAGAATATTTTCTTTTATCCAATGCAAACACATTTCTGGACAACTTTGTTTGAATTGAATGCAATTTTCTAGTCCCTTTTATTGTTTCAACGTCATTTCCAATTGATCTATCTACGTCTCCGATTCCAATATGCCAGAAAAACCTTTATATGGAAAATTAGAAAAAGAATTTGTAAATATGATATCAAAATACAATTAAAAATAATCATTGCATGATAAATGTACAATGTTTAAAATTAGATTTCCAATACAAATTAAATTGAATGTACCTTCGCACTTCTTTTGATGGTTTTTTCTCATGGCTTAGAGCAACGATGCACCATTGAACAAACTCTTCAGCGTTCACAAGTCGGCATGCAGAGTGGTTCATTTGATATCTTCGAAGTACTCGTTTTATGCATGCTCCTACACCGTCATGTTCTCCTTTTCCATGGCTAGTCTCAAAGAAATTCCAACAATGTTTAATGCAGGTTTTCTTATGAAGAAAACACAACCAAAAGAATGATCGTGCGCATTTGAATTGAGCTGCGCATCCGTCTGACCATATCCAATGTTCATTGAATGTTATTCCATGATTTTTCAATGAATCATAAATTATTCCAAAACAATGTTGTACAAAACATGTATCATGTGTACGATCGTCACTGATATAAAAGTGATATTCTTTAATGATATGTCGATTTTCACTCGTGCTTTCTATATGATCGACATTTTGTTCAACATGTCTATATAGAATATGGACGAGCATGGAGACTTGGTCAGAATGATAGTATTCACTCTGAATTTCTTTTTGTGGAACAAATGTGTAGTTTTATGCAAAATCAATCACTGACAAAATGGTCCCTGGTGGAAAAAATTCATGAGATTTTTTGAATTGCAAGTCTTTCCATCGAGCTCTATGGGAATTCTTGGTGTATTTGTAAATATCTGCCTCAAACTTTCTCAAAAAGTCTATCAGACAAATTTCGTCTTCTCGTAATTCGATTCTTTTAACACTATTTGCACCTTGAATCGATGTACCGATATATTCATATCTCTTCCATTTCACTTTCATGTTGGACAATGATTGATCATTTATATCAATACGATATTTGTTTTGAAATTTAGTCAAATTTCCACAATCATCGCATTTTTTACCACTAACACGTTTCTTTTTGTAAAATAGTTCATCGCTTTCTCTTTCACATAGAATTTGAGATATGAATTCACGGATAGTGGAAGGAGGAGGTGAATCCTTCCATAATGTTCTACCGAAATCAAGGAATGTGTCATAATATAACTCAAATTCCACATGATAACAGCAACAACAAGTGTCGCGTACGGTGATAGGTTTTACATACCATGGTTTTTCTTGAACAAAAGCACTGAGTGAAACATGAATTTGATGATTCTCTTCTATGAACTTGTTGAATAACTCTATCTGAGTGGTTTCCAAGAGATGTTTTTCATGTTCTTCGTACTGATTTCGTGTTATTCTTCTTCGCATCACATGTCTTATAGTTGGTGAAACACGCAAATTGTTCTTCCAATATTCATATATTATTTTTTTAACATTTTCTCCAAGTCTATCTTTGTATGGTTGCCTACAAATAGCTCTCCAACAAGCGATTTCATCATTTACATCAATTTTCAGTCGAAATTTTCGATGTTTGTGCAGAGTTTTTCGCGAGGTTCCCAGTGCACGTGCCATAGATGTTATCAAACGATTCTCTTGAGTACTTGGTGAAACCATTTCCATCTGTATTCCTCTACGTACATTTGAAACATCTTTATCTCTAGATCTCTTAATTGACTTTATAGAACTACTCATATTTTTTATCACCGCTTCCTTCATTTTTTTATCTTTGGTTGATTTTCGAATACCCAATAGTGTCATCACTTCTTTTAATTTCCTTGATGATAGGAGACCTTTCAACATTTGAGGCTGCACTGTCACTCGCTCATCTAAGAAATACTTTTCAAAAATGTGTTTGACACGATATCGTATAACATGTTCAGTTTTTTTATCTCCATATGTGTGAGTGTCAACATTTTCTAACATCTCATTATCGATAGTGATTTCATCTGTACATATTCGAAAAAATAGTACATATTCAATAAATCACTAAATTAATAAATATGTCAATAAATATTAGTAAAATTTTAAATATATCAATAGATCATAATATTCACATTTACATACCCGCTTCAATTTCTGCTTGAGGTTGATTTTCTTCTTCAATATTTTGAGAAGTATCTCTGTCTATTTACGTTAAACAAAATATTTTTCAAACTAGTTCATCAAATAAAAATTAAGCTTCACATTTTACATTAGGAAAATTTTAAATATATCAATAGATCATAATATTTACATTTACATACCTGCTTCAATTTCTACTTGAGGTTGATTTTCTTCAATATTTTGAGGAATATCTTTGTCTGTTTACATTAAACAAAATATTTTTCAAACTAGTTCATCAAATAAAAATTAAGCTTCACATTTTACATTGGGAAAATTTTAAAAATATATCAATAGATCATAATATTTACATTTACATACCTGCTTCAATTTTTGCTTGAGGTTAATTTTCTTCTTCAATATTTTGAGGAATATCTCTATTTGTTTACATTAAACAAAATATTTTTCAAACTAGTTCATCAAATAAAAATTAAGCTTCACATTTTACATTAGGAAAATTTTAAATATATATCAATAGATCATAATATTTACATTTACATACCTGCTTCAATTTTTGCTTGAGGTTGATTTTCCTCTTCAATATTTGAGAGGGCCTCTAACTTTCTTTTGCGAGATTGTTTAGTCTCTTCTCTACGTGCCTCAGGGTCTCTCTTTCGATCATATTTTCTCGCACAAGTTCTTCGATTTCCCATGATAATAGGGTATGAAGTTAAAAAAATTTCCTTCAAAAAATTAGACAATAACTCAATTACAAAAAATATCACAAAATATTTAATTTAAAAAAATTCAGTGTAATTTTTTTTGCAAAAAATACATATTCCAATCCAAAACACTTACATTAAAAAATTCGACAGAAAAATGTCTTATAAAAATGAAACGAAGCTCAAAATATTTACTTCAACTCAAAACACGTACATACCTCCAAGAAATTTCTTTTGAATGTACTTCCAAGAAATTTTTTACAATTTTTTGCCAAAATCACGCCGCCTCTAAGAAATTTCTTCCAAAAAAATTCTTTAAACCCAAAATTGTAAAATCAACCAAGAAATGCTCTTAAACCCAAACTTTGAAGAAATTTTTTTGAACCCAAACCAAGATCTTTGTAAAATGAGAAGAAGTGTGCGAAATGTGTGAAAATTGTGAATCATTTTGCGGCAATTTATATTGACGCGAAATGTGTTTTAGTAGGGGGCTCTGTAAAACTTTCCGGCCGATGGGGAGTTATACAAGAGTTCGGCCGAACTGTTGATCAAAAGTTCAGCCAAACTATTAAGACGTTAGATTTAATGAGCCTTTGGCAGAAAACATAGTTTGGCCGAACTTTGACTAAAATTTCGGCCGAACTAACGCATCACCAATTACGCAAAAACCATGCTCTGAATACGGTTCTACAACTTTGGACTGATTAAAATCCATGAAAGGTTGTTAATTAACTGTCGGAACCAAGACAAGCACTTTCAGAATTGAATCTACTTTCAGGAAATATAAATTTTATGGAATTTCATAAACGTTTATTAATTTTAATTATTTTTCTAATAAAATGGGTGCAAACAATTTCTAAGGGTCATTGTGATTCAGTAAAATCAAAATTTTGTATCTCCCAAAATACATTGTAAAAAAAATTGAAAAAATTATGGGGCGTTACATTGGTCTGTCGTCTCTAATGGGTAGCTTTTATATTTTTATTTTATAACTTATATGTTAAGAAATTTCTTGCGAGGCGAAACATATCCAAAATACGCAGTTTTTCGTATTGGACCAGTTCAAAAAATTCTAGTAATTATGATATGCATCCATTGGCTTTGTAAATATGACGAAAACAAAGTAGACTCTGTCTAGATTGTTGTAACACATTTTGTTTTTTCAAAAACACAAATTTTCAATGAATACAACATTGTGTCATAACATGACTTCTTATGAATCCTTTGATTGTTAAGAAACACACACTCAAAAAAATGCTAAGTTGACATATCAAATCTGCATAAAAAATTTTCAAAAAATAAGTAATAGAAAGCTAACAAAATTTCTCACAACTTTTACTTTTATTGAAAAATGAAATTCTACACAGAAAAATTGTTATAGTTTGCAGAAAGTTGAAGAACCGAAAAAAATGAAAATTTTTTTCTCAAAAAAGGGCAAAAAGTGTAACCCAGCTTCACATTTTCACCGAGAACCGAGGTCTTAATTTTCTCCACTTTATTCTACTAAAAAACCAAACATTCCGCCACAAAATTTTGAATATAATATTTAAGTCCATCCAAAAAAAATCTTTCTTCACCCTGTGGTAATTTTTTAAAAATCCTGAGTGTCCCCCTAAAGGAGAAGTGTGCAATTCCAAAAGAATATTTTGTTTTAGTTTGGAATTATTACAAAGATATAAGCGATCTTTGTACGGTAAGGATTCATTTTTCCAACTAAATGTATCAAATTCACTAGGATCTTGTTGCAACTTTTGAATGAGTGTCCACACTTGCTCTTCCTTCTTCCATTCATCCCTTATTTCGGTTACCCAATCTGGTTCGATAATAGAAATTGCACAAAGAAATGCTTCCACCTCTTCATTCTTTCTTGAGAGTCCATCTGCAACAACATTTAGCTTCCCTTTTTTGTATATTATTTCAAAGTCATAACCCAACAGCTTTGTGACCCATTTTTCCCACTCTTGTGAAGATAGTCTTTGTTCCAAAGAGCGTTTAGGACTATCATGATAATTTTTTACCTTGAAGTGTCTTCCAATTAGGTAAGGTCAACATTTATTTAGTGCATGTCGTATTGCTAACATTTCCTTCTCATAAATAGCTTTCTGAAAATACTTTCCTTTGATTGGATGAATTTCAAAAGCAATGGGTCTTCCTTCTTGCATTAAAACATCACCAATTCCATTTCCTGAGGTATCACATTCCACAATAAAGGTTTTGTGAAGTTTTGCGTAGCTAAGACCGATGCTAGACACATTGCCTCTTTAAGATGTTCAAAGGCCTTAGTTGCTTGAGGAGTCCATGAAAATGCATCTTTCTTCAATACTGTTGTTATAGGTGCTGCTATTCTCCCATAATTCTTAACAAAATTGTGATAATACCCTGTTAACCCAAGAAATCCTTGCAACTGCTTTATGGTTTTGGGGACTTTCCATTCCTTAATGGCATTAATTTTGTTAGGGTCTACCTTGAAACCCTCGTGAGATACAATATGACCTAGATATTCCACCTCTTGTACTCCAAAGAAACATTTGGATGCGTTTGGATATAATTGTTTCTCCTACAATAGTTTGAGCAACCTGTCAACATGTTCAACATGATCCTTCCAAGACATGTTGTAGATTAGTATATCATCAAAAAATACTAGTACAAATTTTCTAAGGAAGGGTTTGAAAATGGAATTCATCAACCCTTGAAATGTAGAAGGTGCATTGGTAAGGCCAAAAAGCAAGACCAAAAAGTCATAATGACCCTCATGAGTTCGAAATGTTTTTTTTGGAATATCTTTAGTCTTCATTCTAATTTGATGATATCCTGAACAAAGATCCAACTTGGTAAAATAAATTGCTCCATGTAATTCATCCAATAATTCATAAATCACATGAATGGGAAATTTATCTTTAACGGTCAGCTTATTGAGCTCCCTGTTATCTGGACACATGTGCCATGATCCATCTTTCTTGTGTACCAATACTTCAGGAGCAGAGAAAGAAATTTGACTAGGTTGAATTATAGCACCCTCTAACATTTCTACAATCATACGTTCAATTTCGCTCTTTTGGACATAAGGATATCTATAAGGCCTGATTTTTGGAGGAACACTTCCTGGAATCAAATTAATAGCATGATAATGATAATGAATAGGTGGGAGTCCTTTGGGAGTTTCAAACACCCTGGAATGATTGTCCAAGACTTTTTGGAGATCTACAGAAATAGATGATTTTGATGTTGGAACTTCTAGTGAGCATAATTGTGAAATTACGCCTCATTTTTCTTTATTTAGAATATTTTTCATGAAATTAGAGCTTATTATCTTTCCCAGCTTCCCTACAATACCTTTTAATTCAACTTCCTTTCCTTCTGAAAAGAATTTCAAGAAAATTTCTTAAAAATTAAAAGCTACCACCCCCAAAGATTGTAACCATTGTACTCCTAGTACAACATCAACACCTCCCATTGGAATGGAAATCATTGGACTATTCAATAAATATTCCCCCATGGTTAGCTTGATATTATGGCATTTTCTAGAGAAATTTATAGTTCCTCCATTTGCAACCATCACTTGACATTCTGGTGCTGGGTATAGGAAATAATTCAGTTCCTTGGCTACCTTACAATGAATAAAATTATGGGTACTACCTGAATCAATCAACATTATTACCTTTTTATTCTTGATATGTACTTCTATATTGAGAGTTTGAGGAGTGGTAATTCCTACCAATGCATTACACGATATGGTTGTACTCATTTCTTCCTCTTCTAGGGCTAGTTCCTGGTGTATATCCTCTCTTGTTCATTTTATTCTTCCTCTTCACAATCTATGTAAAATAATTTCTTCTCAGCACACTTATGACCTTTAGTGTATTTTCTATCACAACTGTAGAAAAGCCTTTTGCTCTTTTTTCTTCCAATTATCGTGGTGTCAACCTTGTAGGTTGTGGAAATTTAGGAGTAGCAACACTTTCATCTTTATAGAAGTGAGTGGTAGGCTTCCTTGTCGCCATAATTTTACATTCAATTTTTCTTGCCAACCTGAATGCCTTCTCCAATGAATCAGGTTCCAAAATGAAAACTTCATGTTGGATGTTATCCTTTAAAGTACCTATGAAGAGATCAATCCTGTGTTCCTCTAAAATATCGGTTACCCTTATATTCAATTTTTGGAAGTCCTCAATGTGCTCCCCCACTAAACACTTTTGCTTGAAATATATCAATTGGCTAAAGAAAGTGTTGCTCCTTGTATCATCATAATGTGCTATCATTTCCTCCGTCAAAATTGACCAAGTGACCATTTTTTTACGGGAGCAAAGCCATCGATACCATAAAAATGTATTTTGTTCTAAATGTAAAGTTGCAATGCGTACCTTTTGTGTGTTTTTCACATTTTTGAGATCAAAATATTGCTCCATCTGTAGTATCCATGTTACAGGATCCTTTCCATAAAACTTCCTCATATCCATTTTTTGAATATGGTGGTTCTTCCCTCCAACATTAGAGTTTATGAAATCACGATTAACATTTATTTTGTTCTCATAAGCAGATCTAGTCGATTAAGCAGTCAATTTAGCTGATTACTAATACTAAGCAGTTTACTAAGGGCTGGGAGTTTCACTGGGGATAGTTTGGTGGGCTAGCAAAGGGAAGAGAATTCATGTCTCTAGTAGTTAGACAAAAGTTGGGAGTAGTAGTAGGATTTAAAATAGGTTTGAGCCTCACTCCTTCTACTTACCACACACCCCCGAGTTTCCTCTACTATCTTTTCACCATTAGGAAACATTTCTTGTATCAACTTTGTCAAACCTTCCATGTCTGCTTTTAGATCATTCTTCATGTTTTCCATATTAGCTTCCATGTCATCCATCTTAGATTCCATGCCAGCTTCCATGCCATTCTTCAAACCATCCATCTTAGACTCCGCGCCTTTCTTCAAACCATCCATCTTAGCTTCCATGCCTTTCTTCAAAACATGCATGTCATTTTTTGTTGCTCCTTGCGAGAGAGAAATTTGTTGCACTTGCTCTTGTAATTTTGATATGTCATGTTGCCATTCTTTGTCATCATGATTCATAGTAGAGCCTTCTAAAGGATTAATTGGTGTTGAATTATTTTTAGAGGCCATATTAGAATCCAATACTAACATCTATTCTACAATATGCCCTTGGAATCAATTCAACTTGATTCTTCAAACAAGACTTATGCAATTCGGAAAACAAAATACACACCTTTTACTTTCTTTTGAGGATCTAGATATTGAAATTGAATTATCTATATACTTTCAAATCCTAAATATCTGAAATTAGGCCTTGTAGTAGTCCTATGAAGCTTATTTCAAATGTCACAGGTATGACTTGATTTGGATTCTTCAAGGAAAAGTTATGTCCAATCTCCCACAATGACCTAATTATGGACTGGTTGAGTAGAGAAAACTTGTATGACTTGCCACGTGTCACTTTTAGCTCCTTTGGCTCTGAAATTTATAGACAGGAAACTACAGTCCATTTAATTCTAGTCACTTTTTATGGAATTCTAATCTGATGCTCAGAGAGAGAGTTATGAAGATTTTCCCACGATCATCTCTTTGAGATGAAATTCGGGAGCGTGAAAAATACCTAACTTCTAGAGATCATATCTCCAAAACTATTGCAAACCAAGCTCTGAAATGTTGCGACGATGTTCCTTAGGCTTTCAGCTTCACGTTCTAAAAATTTCAGCTTATGAGCGAATGAATTCCATGAGTTAAGGCTGGGAAAACTCACCATTGATAAATTTGTGACAAAGTTCACAAATTTACTTCGCTATGTACCACACATAAGAGAAGAAAAACTGAAGGTAGAGAGATTTTTAAATTTTTTACCCACCATATATAAAGAGAGAATTGAGTTTGACGACCCAAAGACCATAGTATGAAGATCTTAAGAAACCCCAACTGTGTTATCAGCAATTTGAAGGCCAGAATGAGCACTTGAAAATTTGGTACAATAAGGAGAAAGGGAAGGCTGAAGAAAGCTCAAAAAGAAAAAAACCAACCTATCTGAAAATTTTTGGTAGAAACCACCAGTGGAAAGATTCAATAAAGGTGGCGAAAATCAACCACCCCATTCCCACATAGGTTCCAAACCCATGGAATTGATCAGCCAATGAGATACAATGGTAAAAACCAAGGAACCTTTTAAGTGCTGTGTTTGTGGAGAACCTTAAATGTTGCGGTACAACCCACAAAACACACGTGCTATTCAAAACATTCAAGAAGTGCATGAGTAAACCATAGTGAATGATGTTGCGAGAAGTATTTCTTGAATCAGCGCTGTATTAGAAGACCAAAAGGATGAACATCAATCAACTATGATTGAAATTTAAGGTATCATTTCCAACCAACCTGTATCCATTTTAATTGATCTTGGAGCTATTTTAAGCTATATTAGTCCACACATAGTGAAAAAATGTAAATTGAAGACAGAAAAATTTCAGCACTCTTGGCTAGTGCAGTCGACTACTGAAACCAAACGGAAGGTAACCCATAAATTGCACAAGTACCTTGTAAATATGAATGGGTACATTACTGATCTGAACCTGAATATTCTTTCCTTAGGATCTTATGACTTACTAGTTGGTATGGATTGGTTGGAACAAGAGAAAGTAGGAGTAAACTATTTGAAAAAAACAGTAAATTTTACTAATGCAGGAGGATAGTCAATTGCAGGGAGAGGGAAACCAAAACATGTCTGTTAGACAAATTTATTTATTACAGTTGAAGCAGACACTAAGGAAGCATTATCCAGTGTATGTTTTACAAATTTAAGATTTGGGACAACAAGTAGAAAATGAACCTGTAGAAAATTTATCACTGATTAGGGACTTCCAGGATGTATTTCTTGAATAAATTCCTCAGCTTCCCCCTTGGATATATATTGATTTATCTATTGAAATGGTACAAGGATCCACCCTTGTTTCCCAATCCCCATATAGAATGGGCACCCCTAAACTATTAGAACTAAAACTCCAGTTACAGGAATTGTTAAAAAAGGGGTATATCAGACGAAGTATGTCATCGTGGGGAGTACCTGTTTTTCTCGTTAATAAAAAATATACTACCCTCAGGATGTGCATATAATATAGACAACTAAATAAGTTAACCATAAAAAAATGATACTCCCTACCATGAATAGACAACCTGTTTGATCAAGGGTGGAAACTGTATTTTCAAAAATTGACTTGAGAACTAGCTATCACCAGCTTCACATAAAAGATGAAGACATCCACAAAAAAAAAATTTGAACTAGGTATGGACATTACGAGTTCGTGGTCCTACCTTTTGGACATACAAACACCCCTGATACCTTTATGTTTCTCATGAATAGTGTTCTGAACAAACATCTGGATAGGTTTGTGCTAGTCTTCATAGATGATATTCTAGTTTATTCTAAGAACGAAGAGGAACACCAAGAAAATCTTCGAAGGGTCTTTAAAACACTAAGAGAACACCAACTATATTCAAAACTCAGCAAGTGTGAGTTTTACAAATCAAAGATTCAATATTTGGGACATGTTATTTTGAAAGAGGTGTTGGCGGTAGATCCGAAAAAAGTAAAAGAAATTTTAAATTGGCATGTACCCATATATGTACCAACAATATGTTCATTCATGGGTATTGCTGGATATTATCATATATTTTTGGAGGGGTTTTCAGCATTGGCTTATGCTATTGCCTCTTTTCAAAAAAAAGGTGTCAAGTTTGAGTGGACAACCAAGTGCCAAGAAAGCTTTGAGAAGCTGAAGCAGAAACTAACTACTTCTCCCATCCTAAAAATTGTTGATCGAGCAAAGGAGTTTTTTGTGTGCATTGATGCTTACATAGAAGGACTGGGAGGAGTATTGTTGCAAGACAATGCAGTGATAGCCTATGAGTCTAGAAAACTGAAGAAACATGAGGAAAACTATGCAGTTTATGAGCTAGAATTAGCTTCTCTCATACATGCATTAAAAATGTGGCAACATTATCTATTGGGTAAGAAATTTGTGTTGATGATTGACCATATCACTCTAAAATATTTCTTTAGTCAGCCATATTTGAATGCAAGGCAAGTGAGATGGTTATATTTTCTTAGAAAAATTGATATGGATATCAAACACATTAAAGGAAAGGAAAATTGAATTATTGATTCCTTAAGTAGACACTCTCATCAAATTCTATCTTACATGGGTAGCAATGTAAAATTCAATGTTGAAGAACATATTCAGGAAGTTTTGTCCCAAGATCCCTGGTATTTGGAATTGCAGAAAAAATTACGGCAAGTTGAAATCCCAAGATACACCATGAATCTGAAAAGATTAATAATCAATAAACAGAGGTTGTATATTCATAACATACCTACCTTGAAGCAGGTTATTTTAGATGAGTACCATCAGAGGCCTTATTCAAGTTATCCAGGTTACTAAAATATGGCGACAACATTGCATAAAACTTTGTTTTAGCCTGGAATGAAAAAATAAACAATTGATTACCTAGAAAGACGTTTCGAGTACCAACAAGTCAAAGTAGAGCATCAACATCCTGCAAGTTTTCTGAACCCCCTTCCAATTATAGAATGGAAGTGGGAACTGATGTCCATGGATTTCATCGTAGGACTACCCGAGACTAATTATCATCATGTTTCCATTATGGTAGTGGTAGACATGCTAAGAAAGGTTGCACATTTTATCCTAGTGCAATCCACTTTTGGGGCAACACAAGTGGCCATTGTGTTTATGAAGGAAATTTTTAAACTTCACGGAATACCAAACATGATAATATTTGATAGGGATCCAAATTTCACATACACATTCTGGAAGACATGGTTTGGAGGAATGGGAACAAAGATGAACTTCAGCACAACTTATAATCCCAAGATAGACAGGAAGACAAAAAGGACAAATCAAATATTAGAGGACATGCTTCATGTTACTCATCATTACTTTTCACTATCTTTAGATGATTATAGGATGTTTATAGTTTTCTGAAAATGATATTCCTTGAATATCTTGAGTTTCAAAAATCTCACCGCCTTCATTATACTTATAAACATATTTTCACTATTCCTTAGTACGTCTTCCCAAAGCCACGTTGTTGCTCTTCAAAGGATTCATTATGGGCTTATGCTTATCATCTTCATGCTTCTTTCTTTCCTATAACTTCAATGCCCTATTTTCCCCTATCCATAAAATCTACCTTCCCTCTACGGTTTCCTATAGCTAACTCATTCCCATGTCCCTTTGGGCATAATAGCCTATAACAATACTCTGCTTTCACTTGAAAATATCGAAGTCAAAATTCAGTCAAAATCAAGTCAAAGGACCCTCCCACTAAGTCATTAGGGTTTTACATTGTTTAAGGTCATCCTTGGGTGTTTCAGGAACTACTTTTCCTTTGCTAGAATCTAGCTTAGATGTAATAGAATTTCAAGACATGGCTATTCAAGAAGGACCTAAAATATCCAAAGAAGATTATCTTATCAGTTCAGAGTCTGCAAATGAGAAAAATGGAAAAGGTCTAGCGCTTTTGCAGGAGTGTTGAAAGATTTATCAGCAGAAGGTACTGATGAGGTAGACTATCTACTCCTGAATGAAAACAACTTACAACAAGGAAAGAGGAAACACTTGGTCTTGAGGATGACTAGGGTTATGAACTAGTTAGTCCATTTCAATGCCAAAGCAGTGATCACTTACAGGAAAAGACATGGAGAAAGCACACAAGGCCAAGCATGAAGAAAGTCTATCAGAAAGATTAATGGAATATGGAGAAAGGCGAGGTGAACTGGACAGAAATGAATGAACTTGAAAGGGCTATAGAGAACTTAGAATACAACACTGATGATTGCTGTGAATAACTGCAGATAATTAGGGTTTTGAATAAAGTGGCCAAAGAAGGTGGAAATGATAATTTGAGTGTTCTGGTGGGAAATACAGAAGGTTTTGAAGATGCTACTATGTTATTAAAACCTAAAGTTATCAAAGTGAACATGTCATGCCTCAAGGAGAAAAAGAAAAGTCAACTTTATGACTTCAGCAAACCTGCATGCAAAAAAGTTTAAAAGGGTTAGCGAGAAAAGAAAAATGACTTTTGACATTCGAAAGTGGGTTGTTCAAATTAAATAAAATCCATAATCCTATAAAAGGCCATTTCACACTTAAAATGAATCATTGTCACCTTGCAAAGCATTATAAGTTTCAAGGATAGAAGAATTTGTGTGTTCTGAGCGAATTTAGGCAAATTGACTTGGTGCTACACGCTTGGCTTGGCTTTGTGCGCTTGACAGTTTTCCTCCATACAATTTTTGAAGGTGTTGCACGCCTGGGAAGTGGTGTTGTGTTCTTGGAGTAGCGTTGTGCTCTTGCCCTACAGGACCCTGTGAAGAAATCCTTGGCACTACGTGCTCAGAACTGGCGCTGCGTCCTCAGCATTGGCACTACGTGCTTGGACAAAGAGGGTTTCTCACTCCTCCAACCACTCAAATCACACCAAAACCCCTTCAAATATTTGCTCAAGTATTTTAAGGTACTGATAAGAGGTAACTGCATGCCACAACATATTTTCAAGATATTTTGGTGATTTCTTAATCATTGGAAATGAAACCCTAGAAGCAACCCTAAGTTTTAAGCTTGAAATAATTGTTTCATCCCTACTTCATCCTCCTTAAGAGAAAATCAATCATAATCAGGGGTCATTACATTAATTTAGGGTTTCCATTCATCTTTCTTGTCACAACATCCATTCCATTCATTCACTCATTCCCTTCATTTGCAAAGATCCCATTTCATTACCCTCCCTTTATCTCCTCTCACATAAACCCTAGGGTTTTCAAAACAGAGTTTAACATGTCTGAGGGTGAATACAGTGGTGTTGAGGCCCAAATTCCAAGGAGGAAATATCACAAGGGAGGGAATATAAACATATTTGAACCCCTCAATACAAGGGAACTCATGGCACCTCCTCTTACTGTTTCCTACTTCAAACATGTAGGTTCCTTTGAATTTTCTAAAAGAGTACAGCAAGTCGAAAACCACTCGGATCTAACAAGAATATTCATTATTAATTTGCAATAAAAACAATTTAGTATTGCCGGGGACACCTTTGAGATGTCTAGTGATGCCATTGTTTCTACTACAGGGATACCAAGTGTGGGAGAAAAATGGTTCAAGCAAGAAAACCTAGACATGAGTTACTTTGAACCATAACTCAAACCTAGGTATAAATATCACCACAATTCCATCTTCCTTTTTCTCATCTACTTGATAGATATGCACCTATGATGATGATAATAATGAAGTATTTCACTTGTGAGGGAAGGTTCTCCCGGCTCTACTCATACCACATCTGTCTTCTTATCCATTTCACCAGAGTTAGGATACCATATTATCTTTTTTGAAGCATTCAAAAAATGGCCTACATTGTGCAAAAGAGAGATTATCCTCAACAAGTGCAGCCTATTCAATCATTCACTCATCAAGATGGTTATTATGCACCAAATCCAGGAGAAAAACATTGCATGGGAGACCTTCATTTCCCATGAGGTTTTCACTACTCCACCTAGCCATCATAAGCAAGATATTCCTTCATATTCTCATCCTCCCATATCCAATTCTCCATCACATCCAGTTGGTCATACATCACCCTCCACTCACATTCCTTCACCTCATGATGATCCTTCCTCGTCACCTTTTCACAACCCTTCACACTCATCTCATGACACCAGAGCCTCAAGCAGTGAAAGAGACAGTGAGACAGATGGCGATGAAATGAGTGACATAGAGCCTTTTCCTTTGAAATACCAAAGGGGCTATAGGCATGTGTTTACTGCACCTGAGGTGCAAGGGGCCATGCCTTGTTCACCGGAAAAACAACTTGATAAGGGTAAGGAAAAGGTCATAGAGCAGGTCATTGTTGAAAAGGAGGATGAACATGAAACTGAACAAGAGTTTCAACTGATTGACCTTGAGGATGAAGATGAGGAGAGGATTACAAATATTCTGCTCAAAACCAAGGATGCAAAGGTTAGTGAGCTTCAATCTAATATTTATAGGGAAAAGAATGTAATTAACTATTTTGAGTTAGAGAATAAACAGTTGTAGACAGAGAAGGCCATCAGTGAGATCAAGGCAATTAAAGTTCAGAAAGAGGCTGGTAGAGACAATGTTGGGTATGTGTTATATTCTTTCCACGACTAGCCCCACATGCTATACATTTCATCGGGTGCAGCAGGGGGTCACAGGGGGGGCGACAACCCCCCCTGTCAAGGTCCGGGGCAGCACCCCAGAAAAAAAATAAAATTGGTGTGCAGTCCCACTCATAGGCAGACCCACCCATGTTTTGTGCATGAGTTTGCACATGGTTTTGGGGTACGATGGTTTTCGGCCCCTGGTATTTTGTAGATCCGGTCAAGGGAAATACGGTTATGTTCTAATATAGGTTTAATGGATTGGGGTTTATGTATGCTTCAGCATGTATATATATGTTTTGTAATACTAAAAGGAATATAATGAAATATCAAGCTGGTCGTCCCGATTTGGGATCCAAGGGAAAATCTCTTTGTTTATCTGTTTTATGTTTTATACTCTCGCTATTGTTTATTTTCCGTTATAAGATTCATGTGTAGATAATTTATGTTCAGGGTTAAAACCTACAGCCAAGGCTTTGCTAAATGAAACTTTGGGCACTTTTGATGACAATGAGGATGAGGAAGAATAACTTCCTAGGAAGACACCAAGGACAATTGGGTGGAAGAAGGATTTAGCTCGGGAAAGAGGGAAAGAAGCAGAATTGGCAGAGAAACTTACTCCAAGTGAGATGTTTTTCCATAGAAATTAGAAAAGATAGGGAATCTTGGCTTGAGAGGGAAAAATTTCATTTATAGAGTAAGCTAGAGAAGGCCAACAGAGATGCTGACATCCAGAGGAATATGGCAAAGCATTATGCCATGAGAAACAAGATTGCGAGGGCCAAGCTCAAATGAGCCCTTGCAAAGATTCAGGCTTTGAATGAGGAAAAGGAGAAAGAGAAGCTTGATATCCTTTCTTATGTGTCCCTCCAAGCATCGCAACCATTATCAACAAGCTACTTGCCAAAATTTGGCAACTTGTACACATTTTTAATTTTTGACAGTTTTTCTTGCTGAAAATTGCGCTCTTTTTTGGGGCACTCAAATGAAAAAAGGTCAAAATTCTAATGTTCCTCATGCCAATGAAATAATCCTCAGAAAATATCAGACCATTTCTAGCAAAACTAGTCTGTCAAAAAGGCCAAAAGCTACCAAAAAAACACCTTTCTGGCCTTTTTTCAGCACTAGCGCTGCGCATTTAGTAGTCGTGGGAAACATAGTTTTTGACTAAGAAAATCAGCACCATTGTGAAAATTTAAGAAATATTTGGAAACTAGACAAGACATAATTTCCAATGAGCTATCATGGAGCTCATTTGGACACCGGGAAGGCCTCAAAAACCCAACTGCAAAACAAGTGATTTTTCCATTCTTGGCGCTGTGCGCTTGGCTTGGGGCTGCACCCCTATACCTTGGAGTTGCGCCCTTGCTAAGGGTTATTGAAAAATATATTTTGGAGTCTCAAAGTCAACCTTTTGCCAAAATTAGCTCAAATAATTACGTTAGAAGCTATTTTTGCAATTAATGAGTTTTGGATATTTTTCCTTGGGCCTTGCATGGTCTCAAAGGTCAAAGTGCCTTAAATGTGTAACAAATGACATTTTTAAACCCTATATAGGATTTAAATCCTCACTTAGCAATTAAATACTACATGTAATGCTTCATAATTTTGTTGGTTGATTATTGAGATGAATATTACATAGACTTGGAGTTGTGAAGAAATTGGATTTGGAGCTTTCTGACTATTTTGGATTGAATGTCAATGAAGAAAGCACATCATAGGATTCATGAACTTGGTTAATGGTGATTTTTTTCTAATTTAGTAATTGTTTCATTATATTTTCATATTTTTTCATATTTTCTCTCTCCATATAACATAAAATTTAGGTTAAGATATGTTGTTAGAGGCACCTTAAGCCTGTCTGCTCTCTGTTGATAAATATTTTCCTCTGCTGGGTCTGATTGGAGAATTCTTGATTTCTCTCTGGTTCCAATTAGCTTGTTGTATTGAAAATGATTTAATGAAGTTAAGTGAAAGAATTTTATGGTATTCCCTGTCCTTTGGTGTAGCTTGAAACATTGTTTTTAAGGCTTTTTCTTTGAATTTTACTAATTAGGGTTTGCCTAACGAGGTTTATGGTTTGCCATGTGCTTCAGTCCATATTGAATAGTCAATTTTAAGGTCTTTCAGAGTATGATTGAATAATTTATGAGTTCCCTTCTCTTTAATCACCACTTATTTGTTATCTTGAATGTTTTCTTTCTCTGAAGGTGAATAACCAGAGAATTTAGGAGTTCCCTCCTGTCTAGGGTTTTTTGGAGTATTGTCTCGAAGTTTACTTGATAAAGCCAGGTCAAAGAAGCTTATGGTGTGCCCTGTCCTTTGATTTTTATCTTAAGGATAGTGCTCTTAAAGACTCTTCTTGTTATAGTATATGTTAAAGGATTATTAATTTCCCTTTAAACCTACTAAATTCACAACTTAATGTTAATGTTACACCCACATAAGCTATTAAGATCCATTTGGATTTGTTAACTTGCCCTATGAAACACTCTTGATTTGTTGTTGTACTTTTCGAGCCCTTTCACAGACCCCATAGCCCAATGGTTTAAATTTTTCTTACTCCATGTGTTCCTCTTGACAAGAAACCCAACCAAACAAAACAAAACAAACAACCCTATCATTTTAACTAGCTTAAAATCAGCATCCTAAATCAATCAAGTCATATCTTTTATAAATATAGAGAGAACCCTCTCTGAGTCCAGGAAGGATAGGTCCTAGGACTCCAAATTTGGTTTGATGTTACCCTTGTCTATTTGGTCTTGTGAATCTAAAAAATTACAAGGACCTAACATAATGGCGACTCCACTGGGGACCTGAGTAAGTAACAACTTAAATATTCCTTAAGAACTCAGAAATCCCCTGTCAAACTTAGATAAATCAAGTGTTAGACAAGAATGCTAACTGGTTGATTCTCCATACTAAAATAATGGCAACTCAACTGGGGAAACTCAATAAAAACCTTAGTGTTACATAAAGAACTCAGAAAACCCAAAAATATCTCTAGATTGGTAATCAATTGTTGATGGTGGACAACAAGAAAATCCTCAAACAGTTAGAATCATCCACCTGGTGACTCCACTGGTCTTGAGTAGGCCTAGTGACTTTATTGGTCCTCATAGACTCCAATGGGAATGTATTAATGAATATTAATAGTATAAAACCCAGCCACATACTGTGTGAATTCAATAATCTTTCAGATAGGTCTGTTTTTCAAAAAAACCATTACAAACTTTTAGCCTCTCTGTGTTGTGGGTCTGAAATATGGCTTCAAAAAGAATTGGCACCAGGTCTCACCCTAACCAAAATCCTCCTACTATAGTTGATGACCCAGAAAGAATCTTAAGAAAAACTTCTAAGACTAGAGATTCAACTATTGTTAGACCAATTCACAAAGCAAGTTTTTTTCCTGAAAACCTTACATCCTTGCAAGATAACCAATTTGACTTACACCATAGAAGAAACCTATTTAGAATTAAGTCTCAAAGTTGGATAGACTAGACAGACATTGATCCTACAAGCTTACAACAGAGTCCTAGTAGAGAAGCCTCTCCTTCCAGTCCTCCTGATTTTAAGCTTCTCCAACACTTTGACTCCTTTTGTTCCAAATCTGCTCAATATCAACAGGCTGGTCCAAGTACATCTACAACCCCCATTCATACATCCACTCTGAAAACTACTCCATTTCATCCTCCACCCCCACTCATAAACCCTCCTCTTCTAAATCCTCCTTGTTTTCCATTACCTCCCATCATTGCAGCATGGTATGCCCCATTGGTATTACCACAAACTTTACTACCTATGCCATTGGACTATCAATCTAAAATCCCTCACTCTAATGGGGTTGATTCCACAACTACCCAACAACATGTAGACAAGATGAATGATACTTTTGACTACTAAGAAATAGAAGAGGAGACTATAAAAATGAGAATGTTTTCCCAAATTTTAGGGTGAGAAGCAAGGAAATGGTTCAAGAACTTACCTCCTAATAGCATTCATGATATCCCTTCCCTTTATCAAACATTCATAAACAAGTGGGAGACTAATAAAAATCCTCTTCAAATCATATCAAAGTATGATAACATTAAGAGATATGTTGGGGAAAGTGTTCAAGACTACTGCACTAGGTTCAATAGCATATATAATTCACTCCCTCCCCACATGAAACCCCCACAAGGCCTAGCCCTAGTAAAATTTATAGATGGCTTTGATCCGGAAATGGCTTACTAGTTGAGAGAAAGAGACCCCCTTACCCTAGAAGACATGCAAAGGGGAGAAGTAAGTGTAAAAGCCAATATAATTGCTAAAAGGACTAGAATGAGAACATAGAAGAGGGTTACATACAAAGAGGAACCTATGACCTCCACATCTGATGTTAAAATTGACAGCCTAGTTAGGATAATCGAAAGGATTATGGAGAGAATTAACTTAAATGAAAGAGAACCCCCTCGGGAAAGAAAAACAAATCCTCAAAACAAAAACAAAAAACCAAAACTTTAGAGGAGACCCTCCTCAAATAAGACAAAGGGAAAATTACCAACAAATCAGACCTACCTTCCAAGAAAACTATGTAGATGAGGAGGAAAGAGAGACTGAAGAGCCGAAAGAAAACCATGTGAATCTAATAGGCTCTGATAGTGAGGATGTTTTTCTTCTCACAAAAGGAGAACACAGTTTGTTTTCCTCAAACCAAACTGAGAGAACATATGAGGACTCTGAAGAGTACAAACTAGGGTTTTAAAATCTTAGCATGGAGGTTCATAGGAAATATGACCTCAGAAGTAGGAAAACCCAAGATCTCCCCAGGAGGAACAAACTAGAAATTTCTGCTAGGAAGACCCCTGAAAACATTCCTAAAAAGAAAGCAGAAAATACCAACATAATGGCTAATAATCCCGATTAAAGAAAAATAAAAATAAACCAACATGATGGTGACCGAAGCTACCCTAGTACATTAACTACTGGCCCTGAAAAAACTGCTTTAACTGACATTCCAAATAAAAATCAACAACCTAAAGTTGCTGAAAAGACCATGTATGATAAAACTAATCTAACTCTGCCAAGAAAAAAGACACCAATCAGAATTGATAGTGAAATTTCCAAGATCAAAATAGCCATACCCCTTAATGAATTAGTTACTCCAGATGTATATATATCTCAAGTTTTGAAGGCTTTAAACATTGGAAATGACACCGATACTCTAAATATAACTGATGACAAGCCAAAATTGTTGTTTGGACTAGAGGTAGAGGGAAATTTTCAAGAGGGACCTGTACCTCCATTCTATGTCAATTTGAACATCCATGAAAAAATCCTACACAATGTCATGCTAGACTCCAGTGCCTCACATAACCTCATGCCAAAGGTAGTGATGGAAATATTAGGCCTCGAAATAACCAGACCATGCAAAGACTTGTACTCTTTTGATTCAAGTAGAATTAAATGTCTGGGCCTAATCAAAGATCTATGAGTCAACCTAGCACAAATACTAGCCAAGAGCCTTGTAATGGACATTTTAGTGGCTAACATTCCCCGAAAATATGGTAGGCTTCTATCAAGATCATGGGGATCCAAACTCTAAGGAACCCTCCAAATTGACATGACATATGCTACCATTCGAGTCTTTAACCAAACCATAAGGATATACAGAGAATCTCACATGAAATACATGGTAAGCAGCCAAGATAATCCAAACAACACCCCTCTCTATTCTATCCATTCAGACCTTGATTCATTCATTTTGTACAATGAATATGACATTAATGAACAAGTAGCTAAAAAGGAGGAAGATCTAGACCTGTCAGAATAGTCAAAACAAACAAAAAATGAAGAACATAACAACCAAAACACTAGCAGGCATGAAAAACAACACAATGACAAATTTGAGCATGAAACTCTTTGGAACATGAGCTTTGATGGCTCTTGTGGAAAATATGGTTCAGGAGCAGGTGTTTGGACACACAACACTAATGAAGGTCACTCTTATAGTCTATATTTTCAATGTACAAACAATATTACACAATATTAAGCTCTTCTCCTAGGTTTACAATTGTTGAAAAATATAGGAGTTAAGAGGATCTTCGTTCAGGGAGACTCGCTAATTATTAGCCAAATTAAAGGATTATATTCAGCCAAAAATCCTGGGCTAAGAGAATATAGAAATGTTTCCTTAGACCTCCTAAAGACATTTTAAAAATATGAACTTACCTCTATCCCAAAGACTCAAACCAACCTTGCAAATGAACTAGCCTTTGCTGCTAGCACTTGCCAATTACCTCATGCCAATGAACAATACATGGTAAAGGTCAAAAGAAGACCAACAGTCCTCTATAACATATATTATTAACAAGTTTTTGAAGGTGAAAAACATATTGAAGACTTCCTACAATCCAAAAATGAATTTGAAATTCCAAAACCAAACTTAGATCATGAAAAGGACTACTTTGATGAGGAACAAACACACAAAACAGAGCCAGCTTATGCTGCTGATGTAAATCTGCTAGAACACCCTCATGAGCTAGAATTGTGTGAGGATTTAGAAAAAAGAGACCTTGAGGTATTACAATGCAATGACAATCTATTTCCAAGAGGACTTGCTCCCTTAGAACAATTTTTTGATTTTAATGATGTTGCTAGGAAGCCTAAAATGGAATCCACTGAAACCGATGTAGAAGAATGAAACATACGCAATGAAGAGGAACCTAAAATGATAAAACTGTCCAAAACACTACCAGCTCTTATAAAACAGAAATAAATTGAGGTATTCAAATAATTCAAGGATGTGTTTGAATGGGGCTATGAGGACTTGAAGTCCTATGACACAAACGTCATTCAACACAAGGTTCCTCTCAAGGAAAACCAAAATCCATCTAAGCAGAAATTGTGTAGGATAAACCCTATCCTAATGCCTTTAATTGAGAAATAAATCAAAAAGATATATGATGCTGGAATAATAGTCCCACTCAGGTACTTAGAATTGGTCTCAAACCTTGTATTAGTGAGGAAGAAAATAGGGGAAATTAGGCTATGCATAGACTTTAGAAATTTAAACAAAGCCTCCCTAAAAGACAACTACCCTTTACCTAAGATGGATCATATACTGCAAAGGGTAGTAGGTTCCAAAAGAATATCTTTGCATGATGGTTTTTTAGGGTATAATCAGGTGCTAGTACTTCTAAGTGGTCAGAACAAAACCGCTTTCACTACACCTTGGGGCACCGTCATGTATGTTAAAATTCCTTTTGGGCTAATGAATGCTGGGTCCACCTTCCAAAGAGCCATGGAAATTTATTTATCTGAAGAAATAGGCTACTTAATTGTGAGATACATTGATGACATCACTGTTTACTCAAACACTAATGAAGAACACCTAGCTCACTTAAGAAAAGTCATTGAAAAATGCAAAAAGTATGGTTTATCTTTGAATACCAAGAAAAATATGTTTGGTCTTCAAGAAGGAAAACTTTTAGGCCACATCATATCTGAAGAGGGGATCAAGATTTAACCTAAGAAGATTGAGGGTATATTGCAGATCAGTCACCCTAGAAACATCAAAGAGTTGCAATCCTTCATTGGAAAGATCAACTTCTTAAGAAGGTTCATACCAAACCTTGCAGAACTCCTAAGAGACATTACAAACATGGTGAAAAGAGAAATAAGAGTCAAATGGACCATAGAAGCAAATAAATCCTTTGAACTGGTAAAACAAGAACCTACCCAAACACCAGTTATAACCAGCCCTGACTTTACCAAGGACTTTTTCATCTTCTTGTTTGCATTGTAACACACAATTGTTGCAGTATTGCTACAAAGGAACATAATGGGACAAGAAAATCCTATATATTTCTTTAGCAAGGCTCTAAGAGATGCACCTCTAAAATATAACATCATGGAAAAACACGATTTTGCCTTAATCAAAGCCTTAAAATATTTCAGAGTTTACATCTTGCATTCACATGTCATTTCTTTTGTCCATCATGAAGTTGTTAAGGACATACTAACTTAGGATCTTGATGGTAAAAGAGGTAAGTGGATTGTTGTCATTTTAGATTATGATCTAGAAATCAAGCCCACCAAGCTAATCAAAGGGCAAGGACTGGCCAAACAAATGGTTGAAGCAAAATTTCAAGAATTGGAAATAAGCATGATACATTCCTTGGATGAAAAAGAGGATTTGGCAACTCCACCTATTGAAGAAGCATTTCAGAACTCACTCTGGTATGCTGACATATTATATGTGCTTTTTAATCTAAATGCTCCTCCTAGTTTGTCCAAAACAAAGGCTAGATTCTTGAAACTAAAAGCCGTAAATTTTTGCATTCTAGATAAAGCTTTATGTTGGAAAAATTCTATTGGTATCCTGCTTAAATGTTTAATTGAAGATGATGTAGATAGAATAATGCATGAGTTTCATGAGGGAGAATGTGGAGGTCATCTCTATTGGAAAATCACTACCGACAAAATTCTTAGAGTTGGATTCTATTGGCCCACTCTTTTCCCTGATATCCATAAGCTAGTAGTGACTTGCCATAAATACCAAATATTTGAGGGAAAGAGAAAATTGTTGCCTTTATCTTTACACCCTATCAGTGTTGAAACCCATTTTTAACAATGGGGTTTGGATTTCATTGGAGAAATCCACCATGCGTCTTCTACCCAACACAAATGGATCCTCACTGCAACTAACTATTTTACCAAATGGATAGAACCCATCCCTTCAAGGACTGCCACTGACTCAGTAATCATCAAATTCCATGGAAATCATATCTTGTCTAGATTTGGTTGTCCAAGAAAAATCATCACTAAAAATGTTGCTGCATTTAAGTCCAAGAGAATGGTGGAATTTTGCCACAAGTACCACATTACATTAGGGAATTCTACAACTTATTACCCTCAAGGTAATTGTTTTGGCTGAGTCCTCTAATACAATTTTGGTAAATATCATGAAGAAATTGGTGGAAGAGAACAGAAATTCATGGCACAACAAATTAGTGCATGCACTATCGGCAGACAGATTAACAAACAAAAAATTAATGAATGTGTCTCCCTATCAGCTAGTGTATGGCATGGATACAGTCTTTCAACCATCCTTGGGAGTCCCAGTGATGAAGTTGATTCAAGAGGTACAATCACAAGAGAATGATATAAAAAGGAGGCTAAACCAAACCATTCAGTTGCAGCAATCAGGGGAAGAAGTATACAATAGAACACAAGCAGTACAAGAGAGAATCAAGAATATTTTTGATAAGAGGACCAAGGAAAACGATTTCCAGATTGGAGACAAAGAGCTGAAGTGGGATTAAAGAAGAGACAACAAAGGCAAGCATGGAAAATTTGAAAATCTGTGGAAAGGGCCATACATCATCCATTCAGCAAGAGGTAACAATGCATTCTTTGTACAAGAAATAGATGGAACAGAGTTATTTGGAGGTCCTTTGAATGGCAGGATACTGAAGAATTACTTTTGTTGAATTTATTAGTTTAAAGCTTTGCTCATTGTCCATAACATTTCTTGAATAAAGGATCGAAAAAATGAAAACACGAAAACAAAGAAAAAAAGAAAAGAGGGCTGATAAAAAGAAGAGGTAAAGCCCCATACCAAAAAAGAATATGTATGAAAGTGTGCAAGTCCAAATGCCACTAATTTTTAAGGAAATAAAAGTTGCATTCAGTCATATAGCCTAACCATGATTGAACATGTTTTAAATGTATGTTGATAAGTTATAAAATGATGATTTTCCAAACGATTCTGTTGTGTAACCAGCTCCAAAAAGAGAAGAAAAGAGATATCAACGCCTTATAAACGAGCCACTTCGAGGGGGAAACCTCCAATACATTACATAAATGAACAATTCTTGGATGATACAATTTACGAAACCTCCTTTCTATATATAGGAGTCCATGGGGCCATAATGTAATCCTAGTGGGCCACAATGTAATCCTAGCCGACCTAACAATAATAATTTAAGGGCACAATAATAACAAAATGGGGTTACAAGGGTACAATAATAACAATAAGGGGTTTACACTAACAATAATAAGGGACTATACTAGTGATATAGGGACCTAACATGCCCCTCTCCTTCAAAAAAGTGTTGTCCTCAACGCTTGAGTAGCTCCGGGTGCTTCTTTATAAAATTCTCATCCTCCCATGTAGAATCTTCAGTGGGTAAGTTCTTCCACTTGATGAGATAATCTGAAATTGATCGATTTCGTAGCTGTCGAGTTCTTGTTTCCATGACCACTTCAGGTTCCAATATGATTTTTCCTTCCTCATCAAGTTTTGGCAATATTGTTTGAACTATAAGATTTTCACCTATAACCTTCTTTAAGCATGAAACATGGAAAACTGGATGTACTCGTGAAGAAGCAGGAAGCTCCAATTTGTATGCCATAGAACCAATCTTTTGCAACACCTTGTAAGGACCATAGTACTTTGGTGATAATTTATTATCCTTCTTAGCTTGATTGACGGACATTTGTTTACATGGTTGTAGCCATAAAAATACCCAATCTCCTACATCAAAACTTCTCTCTCTGCGATGTTGATCTGCATGTTGTTTCATTCGATTTTGTGCCAAATTCCAGTTATCCTTTAAGAGTTGGAGAACTTCTTTCTGATGCTCGATGTGATCTTCCACTGCTTGAACCTTCGAATTTTATCTTAAAGATGATGTGATGGATGGTGGATGATATCCATAAATTGCCATAAATGGGGTCATTTTTGCTGCAGTATGGAAGGAAGTGTTATACCACCATTCAGAAAGAGGTAACCACTTGACCCATTGTGTTTGTTTATCAGATACAAAACAACGAAGATATCCTTCCAAACATTTATTTACTATCTCAGTTTGACCATCAGTTTGAGGATGATAAGATGAGCTATGAGCTAATTGAGTACCCAAACAAGAAAATAACTCCGTCCAAAAATTTCCAGTAAAAATGGGATCTCTGTCACTCACAATAACCCTTGAGCTTCCATGTAGCTTTTGAATTCTGTCCATAAATGTAGTAGCAACTGTACTTGCTTTAAATGGATGAGAAAATGCACAAAAGTGTGCATACTTGGTAAGTCTATCAACTACCACCATGATGACACTCTTTCCTTCGGACTTAGGTAAACCCGTGATAAAATCCATTGAAATCTCCTCCCAACGTTGACTTGGAATGGATAAAGGTTGTAGAAGTCCCGGGGTCTTAATTGTCTCAACTTTATTCTGCTGGCAAACCAAACATTCCGCCACAAACTTTTGAATATCAGATTTAAGGCCATCCCAAAAAAATTCTTTCTTCACCCTGTGGTAAGTTTTTAAAATCCTGAGTGTCCTCCTAAAGGAGAAGTGTGCAATTCCAGAAGAATCTTTTGTTTTAGTTGGGAATTCTTACAAAGATATAAGCGATCTTTGTACCATAAGGAATCATTTTTCCAACTAAATGTATCAGATGTACTAGGATCTTGCTGCAACTTTTGAATGAGGGTCCATACATGTTTTTCCTTCTTCCATTCATCTCTTGCTTCGGTTATCCAATCTGGTTGGATAATAGAAATGGCACAAAGCAATGCTTCCACCTCTTCATTCTTTCTTGAGAGTGCATCTACAACAACATTAAGCTTTCCTTTTTGTAGATTATTTCAAAGTCATAACCCAACATCTTTGTGACCCATTTTTTCTGCTCTTCTGATGATAGTATTTGTTCCAAAAAGTGTTTAAGACTATCATGATCAGTTTTTACCTTGAAGTGTCTTCCCATTAGGTAAGTTCGCCATTTCTTTAGTGCATATAGTATTGCTAACATTTCCTTCTCATAAATAGGTTTCTGTAAATACTTTCCTTTGATTGGACGACTTTCAAAAGCAATGGGTCTTCCTTCCTGCATTAAAACTGCACCAATTCCATGTCCCGAGGCATCACATTCCACAATAAAGGTTTTTGTGAAGTCTGGTGTAGCTAAGACCGGTGCTAGGCACATTGCCTCTTTAAGACGTTCAAAGGCCTTAGTTGCTTCAGGAGTCCATGAAAATGCATCTATCTTCAATAATGTTGTTAGAGGTGCTGCTATTCTCCCATAATTCTTAACAAACTTGCGATAATACCCTGTTAACCCGAGAAATCCTCGCAACTTCTTTATGGTTGTCGGGACTTTCCATTCCTTAATGGCTTTAATTTTGTTAGTGTCTACTTTAACACCCTCGTGAGATACAATATGACCCAGATATTCCACCTCTTGTACTCCAAAGAAACATTTGGATTTTTTTGCATATAATTGTTTCTCCCGCAATAGTTTGAGCACCCTGTCAACATGTTCAACATGATCCTTCCAAGACCTGCTGTAGATTAGTATATCATCAAAAAATACTAGCACAAATTTTCTAAGGAAGGGTTTGAAAATGGAATTCATCAACCCTGAAATGTAGAAGGTGCATTGGTAAGGCCAAAAGGCATGACCAAAAATTCATAATGACCCTCATGAGTTCGAAATGCTGTTTTTGGAATATCTTCAGTCTTCATTCTAATTTGATGATATCCTGAACGAAGATCCAACTTGGTAAAATAAATTGCTCCATGTAATTCATCCAATAATTCATCAATCACAGAATGGGAAATTTATCTTTAATGGTGAGCTTATTGAGCTCCCTATAATCCGGACACATGCGCCATGATCCATCCTTCTTGTGTACCAATACTACAGGAGCAGAGAAAGAACTTTGACTAGGTTGAATTATACCCGCCTCTAACATTTCCGCAATCATACGTTCAATTTCGCTCTTTTGGAAGTAAGGATATCTATAAGGCCTGATGTTTGGAGGAACACTTCCTGGAATCAAATGAATAGCATGATCATGATCACGAATAGGTGGGAGTCTTTTGGGAGTTTCAAACACCTTGGAATGATTGTTCAAGACTTGTTGGAGATCTACAGAAATAGATGATTTTGATGTCGGAACTTCTAGTGAGCATAATTGTGCAATTACGCCTCGTTGTTATTTCTTTATAAGCTTTGTCATGACATTAGAGCTTATTATCCTTCCTGGCTTCCCTTCAATACCCCGTAATTCGACTTCCTTTCCTTCTGAAAAAAATTTCAAGAAAAGTTCTTGAAAATTAAAAGCTACCGTCCCCAAAGATTGTAACCATTGTACTCCTAGTACAACATCAACACCTCCCATAGGAATGAAAAGCATTGGACTAGTCAATACATATTCCCCCATGGTTAGCTTGATATTATGGCATTTTCCAGAGCAATTTATAGTTCCTCCATTTGCAACCATCACTTGACATTCTGGTGCTGGCTATAAGAAACAATTTAATTCCTTGGCTACCTTACAATGAATAAAATTATGGGTGCTACCTGAATCAATCAACACTATTACCTTTTTCTTCTTGATTTGTCCTTGTATCTTGAGAGTTTGAGGAGTGGTAATTCCTGCCAGTACATTACACGATATGGTCGGATTCATTTCTTCCTCTTCTAGGGTTGGTTCCTGGTGTATATCCTCTTCTTGTTCATTTTCTTCTTCCTCTTCACAATCTATGTAAAATAATTTCTTCTCAGCACACTTATTACCTTTAGTGTATTTGCTATCACAACTGTAGCAAAGCCCTTTTTCTCTTTTTTCTTCCAATTTTTGTGGTGTCAAATTGTAGGTTGTGGAAATCTAGGAGTAGCAACACTTCCATCTTAATAGAAGTGAGTGGTAGGCTTCCTTGTCGCCATAATTTTACATTCAATTTTTCTTGCCAACCTGAATGCCTTCTCCAATGAATCAGGTTCCAAAACGTGAAATTCATGTTGGATGTTATCCTTTAAAGTGCCTATTAAGAGATCAATCTTGTGTTCCTCTGGAATATCAGTTACCCTTATATTCAATTTTTGGAAGTCCTCAATGTGCTCCCCCACTAAACCCTTTTGTTTGAGATTTATCAATTGGCTAAAGAAGGTGTTTCTTTTTGTATCCTCATAATGTGCTATCATTTCCTCCGTAAAAATTGACCAAGTGACAATTTTTTTACGGGAGAAAAGCCATCGATACCATACAAATGTATTTTGTTCTAAATGTAAAGTTGCAATGCGTACCTTTTGTGCATTTTGAACATTATGGAGATCAAAATATTTCTCCATCTGTAGTATCCATGTTACAGGATCCTTTCCATCAAACTTCCTCATATCCATTTTTGGAATATGGTGGTTCTTCCCTCCAACAGTAGAGTTTATGAAATCACGATTAACATTTATTTTGTTCTCATCATGAGTTTCCTCTACTATTTTTCACCATTAGGAAACATTTCTTGTATCAACTTTCCCAAACTTTCGATGTCTACTTTTAGATCTTTCTTCATGTTTTCCATGTTGTCTTTCATTTTTTCATCGATCTTAGCTTCCATGTCATCCATCTTAGCTTCCATGCCCACTTCCATGCCATCCATCTTAGCTTCCAAACCACTCATCTTAGCTTCCATGCCTTTCTTCAAACCATCCATCTTAGTTTCCATGCCCTTCTTCAAAACTTCCATTTCATTTTTTGTTGTTCTTTGCAAGAGCGAAATTTGTTGCACTTGCTCTTGTAATTTTGATATGTCATGTTGCCATTCTTCGTCTTCATGAGTCATAGTAGAGCCTTCTAAAGGCTTAATGGGTGTTGAATTCTTTTTAGGGGCCATTTTAGACTCCAATATTTATATCTAGTCTACAATAGGCCCTTGCAATCAATTCAACTTGATTCTTCAAACAAGACTTACACAATTCGGAAAAAAAATACACACCTTTTACTTGCTTTGAGGAGCTCGATATTGAAATTTTATTATCTCTATGATTGTGGATCTTCAATATCTAAAATTCAGCACTGCAGTAGCCCTCTAAATTCTCTTTTGAATGCCACAGGTCTGACCTGATTTGGATTCTCCAAGACAAAGTTGTGTCCAATTTCCCACAATGACCTAATTATGGACTGGTTCAGTAGAGCGAATTTGTATGACTTGCCACGTGTCACTGTTTCGTCCTTTGTCTCTGAAATTGATAGCCAAGAAACTAAATTTTGTGTACTTGCTACCACTTTTTACGAAACTCCAATCCGATGCCCAGAGAGAGAGTTATTGAACGTTTCCCACAATCACCTCTTTGCGATGCAATTCAGGAGCCTGAAAAATCACTACCTTCCACAGATCATATCTCAAAAAATATTGCGAACCAAGCTCTAAAATGTTTTGAAGAATTTTCTCAGGATTTCCTCTTTGCACCATACAAATTTCAGATTCTGAACCTTCGTAGAAAATTTTTTATAGCGCAAATGCCACGATGACCTGTTTAGGAGCCTGAAAAAAGACCTAAATTCCACAGATCATATCTCCGAAAATATTGCGAACCAGGCTCTAAAATTTTTATAAAATCTTCCTAAGGATTTCGGCTTCGCACCCTAAAAATTTCAGCTTCTGAAACTTCGTAGAAAAAATGTTATAGCGCAAATTCCATGATGACCTATTTGGAGCAGCGAAACCCTAGAATCCAAACCTCTGATATAAAATGTTGTGTAACCAGCTTCAAAAATAGAAGAAAAGAGATATCAATGCCTTAGAAATAAGCCACTTTGAGGGGGAAACCTCTAATACATTACATAAATGAAAAATTCTTGGATGATACAGTTTACAAAACCTCCTTTCTATATATAGGAGTCCATGGAGCCATAATGTAATCCTAGTGGGCCACAATGTAATCCTAGCCGACCTAACAATAATAATTTAAGGGCACAATAATAACAAAATGGGGGTTACAAGGGTTCAATAATAACAATAAGGGGGTTACACTAACAATAATAAGGGACTATACTAGTGATATAGGGACCTAACAGATTTAAACTTGGCTCATCAGTAGAATAGGTTAGGAAAAGATAGTGGTTGTCAAAGCTCAAATCTGAACCAAAGAGAAAAGAGAGGGATGAGTAACAATTTTTGAATTATAGCCCTCAAATTTCTAGTTTTACTTGTGTAAAAATAAAATCTATGTTCAACTTGTCCAAAATGCCACAGCTCATGACAAACCAAACTGCTCAACCTTTATTTGGTCATGTTTTAAATTTTATGTTGTTAGATTAGAGAATGAAGATCTTTCAAATTGTTTAACCTTGATAGATAAGTAGATTAGGTAGAGAATAAAAAGAGCTCATCAGTCTAATCTGAGCTCTTGGAAGTTATAAGGGTAGACATAGATAGTTTTTTCTTTCAAAATAAAATGATGTTCAGGGTTTTCCAATCCAAATGCACCCAAATGAAGAGAAAATGTTAGGAAAAGTATGATGGGTAGGTAGAATTGATATTGAATCAATCATGTTTTTTCAGGTTTTAAGATCACAGCTTCAAGGAACATCAGCAAGATCAACATTGCAAAATGAAGGAGATCAACAAGCATGTAAGGCATCGCATCTGCAAAATCAGATATATGAGGTTCTTGACACCTCCTAAATGAGTTGCCCTCTGCAAGTCGATCCACTGTTAGTCATCAATATTTTTCACTATCTTTAGATGACTATAGGATGTTTATAGTTTTCTGAAAACAATATTCCTGGAATATCTTGAGTTTCAGAAATCTCACTACCTTCATTATACTTATAAACCTATTTTCACTATTCCTTAGTTGGTCTTCCCAAAGCCACCCCATTTCTCTTTAAAGGATTCATTATGGGCTTATGCTTATCATCTTCATCCTTATTTTCTGCCTATAACCTCATTGCCCTATTTTCCCCTATCCATAAAATCCACCTTCCCTCTAGGGTTTCCTATAGATAACTCATCCCCATGTCCCTTTGGGAATAATAGCCTATAACAATACTTTGTTTTCACTTGAAAATCTCCAAGTCAAACTTCAGTAAAATGCAGGTTAAAGGACCTGTAACACCCCCAAGTTTCTATTCTTTTAAATTTGACGTTCGAATAAATCCAAAGGGGAAGCGGACCCCAATGGAAGATCAATGTGTGAATTTATTTGTTTAAGTATTAATAAAAATAAATGAAATAGTTATGTGTGCAATATAAGTAGATTGAGATTGGATATCCTAAACCTTGATCCATGAGGATATGGATAAAGTTATACTTTCCCAAAACCTTTCAGAAAACCTTGAAAGAAATCTTACTAAATTAGATTTGGGAGAAATTGTAGGAGGTTACAATAAGGACGTGTTCATAAAATGGATGGTATTATTTTCAGAAAACGAAATTTAACTATATCTGAACATTGTGAAACGAGGAAGGATTCCATACCCTACGAAATTAAACAAAACGAAAGAAATTTTAATTATATTGATGAGTATGTTACACAAGAGAACATTTTGTGCATAAACCTAGAGGAATGGTTTTGGGGGTTTTACCTGTCATTGTGAGTTGAGAGAGAAATACGACCTCTCAAGTGCTTCATGGAAGCCAGGGTTAGTCTTGAGTCACATCGTAACTCTCTAAGGAAGAAAATCTGCCTCTGTAATTAGAAGTGTTTTTCCTTATGCAACATAGAGAAAAATAAATGAAACAGAGTTAATGAGTGAGGGTTCGACTGTAAATAAACCCAAATGATGCTAAGAGCCATTGAGTTGAAATGACCCAATTCAGAATGATACCCAGAATTTGATCTTAATTAAACAAACGTATGAAGAATAAATATGTGTACAAAGTGTTAGAAATGAAATCATCTAGACAAGTAGATAGAAATTGCATATGATTTTATATACAGCTATCAAAATTGTTAAATATTATGCTATTGTCATTTAAAATTTCTCCAAGACTAAGATATATATAAATTCAAATGAGTATTTTGCACAGATAAGGATGGAATCAACGAAAAATTTGAGCAGTGATGAGTAAAACTTCCCCTGACAGAAAGATGACGAGGTAAAGGTGGAGAGGGAACCACTGCTACTTCCTCTCAGTCAACCTCAGAGCCGCACACAAAATCTTGTAACATAAAAATGACAATGCGAAAATGTAGAGGTTGAAGCAATGAATGAATCCACGTATTAAAGCAATGTGCAAAACCCTAATCTCGGTAACCATCCTACTGTCCACGTGTTGGATGGTTAGGAACAGAGAAATGTTTTAGAGATCTGCGTTTAGGTCTCCGTGATCACAAGGCGTGTTACACTGAAAATTGTCATCCTCAATTTCTGTTATGTGTATGAGCTCATTATTACTCATACTTCTCCCTTTGCAAGTCTAACTTATCAGTTCCTCATGTCAAGCCTTGAAAATAAGAGAAAGGTTCCTAAAAGTCTCCTAAAATTTGGTATCGCACTTTCTCGCTATCTTGCCTACGGTCCCACACCTAATGTTCAGCTCTCTTGCGTACCTGAATGCACTTTATCTGTTTTAACAGTGCGGACCCCTGTAAGATCAAAAAGACGCAAGTAATTTCCAAAAAGCTCAATAAAAGTTAATTCCAGAAGCTTCCAGAAAATATCTTGTGGTGATAGAACCGCTCTTATGAGGTGCATGTATCCCTTACCTTATGGAGCTAACCCCTTGATATGAGGAGCTTATCCCTTTGAAGGAGGATTTTATCCCTTCATAGTTGGAACAGAAAATCTCCTCTATTCTACTATAAAAAGAGGCATTGGGTAGCCTCAAGGGGAGTTGAAGCTTTAGAATATTTGAAGTTAAGTGTTGTTGAGATTCAGACTCAGTTAATTAAGACTTTTGTGAGGAAATATTACATACCTCTATTCATCTTGGTTGGAGGAGTGTAGAGCTTATCAAAGTAAAGGAGATTCCTGCTTCGGACCCCGGAAAGTCCTGTGCAACATCAAGGCTCAGGTTGTAAGGATTTTCTTCTTTTGAAATTAATACAAATATACTCATTTTTCTCAATAAGATTTCAATCAATGGTTTATTTCATAGATTCCTTGATCACTATGATAAGCATGGTTTATGATTATTTCTATACAGGTGCTATGTAATATTTTTCTTGTTTGTGACTGCAGGTTTACGAAGAAAACTCCTTCAAGCGCGCGAGGGACAACAACGACTTCAAACAAGCACTGGACAACAGTAAGTCCTTAACACCTCAATAGAGCTTTTCATGGATCATATATGCTTAGAGAAAGATTAGTTTATTTGGATGTTTGTTGCTAGATACTTTTAGTACTAGGGAGATCGGTCTTGTCCGCAAGACAGATTAATCCTCCAACAAATTGGCGACTCCGCGGGGGAAAGAACTTGTTGTTTTTGGTTCTCTTTTATTTTGATTTGAGGAAACGTTTTCCTAGTTTTTGATTGATAGACATCTGCCTAGGTAGCTTAGGTTTTCTCTGTTTTTGAAAATTTTGAGATCTTTTATGTTTTTCTCTAATTTTTCCTGGGACCGCACTTTGCCTTCTTTTCACAGTGCGGGCCGTTTCGCATCTTTTCTTTAGTAAACAGTGTGGTATTGCACCTGTTACTTCTGTAAGCCTGCGGACCCTGTTAAAATTTTGAAAAACTTTGGGATTTCATCCTTTATTTTATCTTTATTGTGATTTAGATTTTTTGGTTTCTGCCCAGATTGATGATTGTTTCTTTCAAAATCTTTCTGTGAATGAATCTTGGCAGTATTGGTGTTTTGATGATTTTCTAGAAGTTTTGCGTGTTGGATTGTTTTTCTCTTGGTCTTTGTAGCGATTCGAAGCATTGACTGTTTGAAGTACCTAATATTACATTGGTCTTTTGTCTTTTTCTAAATCTGGCCTGATTGTGGAATCATCCTTTATTAAGAAATAGAGTTACATGTTTCTTTGGAAATCTTCGACAAGAAATTTTGTTATTGGTTTTTGAATTTCATTTTTTATAAAAACATAATTGAGTGTTTTTGATCTGTTTGTTATTCTGAACAAATAGATCCTTAGTTTGTTGAATAACTAAGTAAAAAATTCTTCAAAAATTTTTCTTAAAGCTTTTATTCGATTAGATTGTTAAAATTTGTAGGTCTCAGAATTAGTTTGATAGTTTTGAGTATTTTTTATAAAATTTTGTAGATCTCTTTTGTAGGAAACTTATTTTGTAGCATCAAGTTTTGAAAGTGAAAGGTTTTTCTTATGAGCTCTGATAGTTTTGTTTCATTTGGAGTTATTGCTGAAAATAAAAAAATATTTTCTTTCAATTGCTCTTTATGTTTAAAGAAGGAATTGTTCATTAAAAGAATTGCATTCTCCAACTCTTCCTTAATTAGAATTTCATTGAAAGGAAATGATTTGATTATCATTTTTAGGTGCATTTTTAGTGTTTTTTGGAAGTCGAGTCTTCACACCATCAGAATTTCATTTCCACACCCATTGACTTAAGAAACAACTCTTAAAAGTAACACTTAATTAAAATTCATCTAGCAATATTTTTATTTTCTAGGGCTCTTATCACCAACATAGCTTAGGCTAGTATCTTGGAGTAGGGAGTAATTAACTCTCCAAGGTAGTAAAACAAACAAGTAGACAGATATTGCGGTAGGAAATAAATCTAATTGTAATTTGTATAATCTGGGAAGCTTCTCTTAAAGAAGTCAATCACGAGATCATGTCCGAACCTTTGAGACAATCAATTATGTTTCATTGGGGAAGATAGAACATTTTGCGCATATTAAAAACGGTAAACCTTGGATTAATCATTTTCGAGGAGCCTGGGGTCACTTGTTGGTAAACCTCGGATTAACCATGTTGAGGAACCTTCAAGGGGATTGAGGTTTGTTACTCTGCCCTTGCGCGTGGGATCAGATCGTAGACTGTTCCCCCAGTTATATTTGTTACTATTGGTAACCTTAGTGTCCATAAACTTAATATTATTTGCTAAGGTGATGGTGAAGGAAAGATCTCACTGTACCTGGAGCAGACGTCGACTAGACTCACTTGGAATCTCTGGGGGGTTTTCTTCACACGAGATGGTTTTGTGAGGAAACTTGTGCAAGTCTGTTTCATTAAGTAGGTTCTCGGGGTAACTGTTCCAAATGCCCTTTCTGTATTAAATTTCTACTAAGTTGGATTTCATCACCAACTAGTGTTTTTAGTACGGGAAGTTACTATTTTTGTGTGGTTTGAACTCCTAGATTTTTAAGAATGTGATTCAGCTGTTTGTTTTTTAGAGGCCTTAGATGTTTTCATTGAAATTTTCTTTTTTTGCGTGTGATTAATTAAATATTTAATCATGGCGGAATTGCCAAGACAATCCCGGAAACTACAAGGGAAACCCCATGAATATGCACCAAGTCAGCTTGAAGGGCTTCATGCTCTTGTATCATCTAGTAGCAGTAGGATTAAATCAAAAGAAGTTGGAACTTCATCCATAGTGGTTCATCCTGATTATCAAACACCCATAACAGAACACATTCAAGAGAGGATTTCAGTTTCTGAAGTTACTGGTAGTATTTCTCCTACTAGTGAACTGGCTGACGAACTTGAAATCTCTGACCCTGAAACTGAACCTTCTGTTTTGGAAACATCCTCAGGATTTATTTCACCAACTTCTAGCAATCCTGGTTCACCTAGGGTAAGAAATATTGTCACTGACGATCTTCCATCTGGACTAATTTCTATCGAAGAACTTACTAATCCAGATGAAGAGTTATCTCTTCCCAATTCCCCTCAGTCGTTAAATCTTAGGGAACATGAATCAATTTTCTATAGCCCTATTCGAACTATTGCTTGGTACTTTAATCCTTAACGAATTTTTTAGAGAATCTGGGTCTTGCTTTTTCTCCACCTCGAGTTCCATTTCATCCAACACCCAGAGGTTACTATCCATCATCCATTATGGTAGGAGAGTCATCCATGTTTTCCTAGACACCGGAAGCATTTTTACACGGTGGTCCTTGTGTTCCTACGGGATATCAGGCTTTGTCTGGTACTTTCTCGGGGGCAGCTCCTCAACCGATTGAAAGTGTGTTATCATCTGGTTTAAGTGGAATTAAAACTGAAATGTCGAACGCAGAGAAAATTTTTATGATGTCTGCTAATATTCCAAATCCGCAACCTCAAGGCAGTCACTTACCGCCTGGAGGGAAATATCAGGGAAATCAGTTACCGCCTGGGGGGCAACCTCAAGGTAGTCAGTTACCGCCTAGGGGGAAACCTTCAGGAAGTCAGTTACCACCTGGGGGTCAAGCTCAAGGTAGCTTTTTCCCAGGACAAACTGTGGAATCATATTATTTTGGCGGACAACCCCAAGGACAGTACATACCTCAAGGATATCAACCTTCAGGACATTACACACCCCAGGGTCAACCCCAAGCTCAATATGCTCCTCAAAGTCCTTATCAACCCCAACTTCAGTATGCCCCTCAGGGTTATCAAACTCAAGGTCAGTACCCAATTCAAGGTTATCAATAACCTTCTGGTCAGTCATCTCTTCAAGGAGCCAGAAATTTACGACTTACTTATCAACCCTACGTTCAACCAAGTTATGGTCCTTATGTTCAACCTTCTATGGGACAATACCCCGGAATGAATATGGTGTGGGATCTGTCCCAATATCAACAGCCTATGAAGCCTAATGTACAGTTTCCTTTTCAACCTGGACCGCCTTTGGTTTTTGGTCCAACCTAGCAACTTGTCCAGCCTACTATTCAAACTCCTGCACCTAGTTCTATTCAGCAGTCTGCACCTAGTACACCTCAGACTCCGCCTCAAACTACTGCAACAAATGCTACGTCTGTCCAACCTATAACACCTATTTCTAGAGTATCTGTAATGCCGAGTTCTTCTATCCCTGCATCCGTGCAAATCCCTCAAGTCTCTGTACCCCAGTCAGGGCCTTTCATTCAGACTTCGGTTCAGATGCCTGCAGGACAAGCCGATACAAGTACAGTTGTCACAAGTCAACCGAAATTCACGTATCAACCATACCAGGGATATCCTCAATTCAGTCCCTGTTCACAAAATCCAAATTATGAGTATCAACCGTACCCTGGCTACACTTATCAATAGCCTCAACAACCCCATTTTGGTCCGGTTAATCCTGCTTTTTCAGGAGGTTACACAATTCCTAACGCAACTCCAATTCCCAGTTATCCTGGGTATCCACCTCCTGGAATTGCTTTGGCTACTCAAGGTTTTCGCAACCCTAACTGTTAGTTACCATTTATTGCAACTTCAGATTTACATGATTTTACGCGCCTTACGAATAATCTGATTTTCTATTATCCATACTGGCTTCCAATGCCGCATAAGTTGCCCAGTGATATACCGAAATACGAAGGTAAGTCAGGAGAGGATCCATCAAATCACGTCATGACTTATCACCTCTGGTGTGTGTCTAATTCAATTATTGATGATTCGATTCGCTTACGTCTTTTCCAAAGAACTCTTATTGGTATTGCAGCCAATGGTACATTGAGTTACCATGAGGCTCGTTTAATAATTTCAGTCAGTTAGCGACTGCCTTATTGACTGATTTTCAGTTGCCTGTCAGATACGACAATGGCACGAAATTATTAACTTCACTAAAGCAATCTACATCTACGTATATTTCTGATCATATTCATGAATGGTGACGTAGAAGGCGTTTGGTGAAAGTTTACATTCCAGATCAAATTTTGGCAGAATGGTTTGTTAAATCATTGTTACCCAAGATTGCTGAAGATGTAGCTAACGCTGGTGTTGTTACTGAAGAGCAAGTGATTGCTCAAGCTCAGTACCTTGACCTCGTTACACGCAGTCAGGTACTTTACACAAAAAAATCCCTGACCTTCCAAAACAAGGTCAGATAGCTGCTACTCCTTCAGGGTCTCATATTTCTGATGTCATGATTGGTACAGTCAATAGTAAAAGTAAGAATAAATCTTCAAAGAATTATTCTCCTATTATAAATTTACCAGATTCCCCGAAATAAGAATCTTCCCCCGAAATTTCTGTCGACATTCATGTCGTAGAGACATCTACGGCTAAATCTAAATCTGGTGGTAAAAAGACAAGGAAGAGTAAAAACAAGAAGAATTCAAAAGAGAAAAATGATAAAAATGAATCCAATGACGAAAAGCGCAAAACTCGTTACCCTTGTTACATTTGTGACAAGGATCACTTTACTAAGGAATGTCCACATCGAGCAGAGGTTGCAAAATTAGTTAAAGGTTCACAACAACCTGCTATCTTGAAGGATCAATTTTCGACTCAAGATAGCAAGATGGTTGGTTCCACTTCGACTGCTTCAGAAGAACCTATTTTGATGATGTCTCATTTAAGGATTGTGATGCGATCGCAAGATTATGGTACTAAGAATCCTGTTGATGAGAAAGAAGTAGAATCTTCTAATGCAAATGCATCAACTACACCTCTTCCTATTTCTGGTCTGCTACAGATCGAGAAACAAAATCCAGACTTAATAATCAAACTTCCTGCTAAAGGTGTTCTTCGTAAATCAGCTTTCAATCCACATGCGTGAGCTGCTCAGAATTACAACATTCTTGAAGACTTATCTATTTCCTCTTCAACAATGTCAGCTTTGGAAGTGTTGCAATCATGCCCAGCACAACGTAAATTTCTTTTGTCTTCTATAGGAGCTGTAGATGTTCAGGATTCTAATCTTATAATCTTCGATTTAGAAAATAGTACACCTCGTCTACCTCATCAAATGGCTTTCTAGATACCAGTGTTAGTAAAAAATAGACCGATCTATCGGACTGTGATTGATGAGGGAGCTTCAACGTGTATTATGTCGATTCAGTGTTGGAAATCTCTTGGTTCTCCTACACTCAACCAATATCCAATGATTCTTAAGGCTTTTGATGGTCGAGGTTTCCACCCTTTTGGTATTTTGCAGGATTTACCCATAGGGGTCAAAGGTAAAACCGTAAATCTAGATGTGGAAGTGGTTGATGCCCCTCTAGATTACAACCTTCTTCTAGGTCGCAGTTGGTCTTATGCGATGACTGTTGTTGTTTCTTCGGTCTTTCGACTCATAAAATTTCCATATCAAGGAAAGATCGTCACAATAGATCAGTTAACTTATTTCTCTTCCGACCCAGCCTCTACAGAACAATCCAGCACGTTGGTAAAGCGACTATCCCTTATAAGGATGTTGGAGTAGGATTGGTTAAAGATTCTGGTTTACTAGGAACTTTTTCCTTTCCTCCTCCTAATGTATCTCCTGTTGTTGCAACTATTCACATGATTTCGTCAGATACTATTATGTTTGATGATCCTTGGATCGTACCTTCCGATTCCGAGTTAGATTCAATTGATGGCATGATGCCTTTGAGTCCATTTGAAATTGCATACCAGGCTGTACAGTCACTTTCCGACCCCTCTTCAACCGAAATTGATCCAATGAATGGGATCCGTGAGGAATCACTTTCTATATCTAGTTCAGCCACAACAACATTTCCTGATATTGTTCATACTGATGAGCACATTCGTGAATTTTTATCTGTTGATTATTTACCATGGGAAGATCTGCATCACCAATCTTCATTTTTACCTGAACTAGTCATTTTGAAGATGATTTCACTTCAATTTTTACCGTTGAATATGTCAAAGAACCCCAGAATCCATTGCAAAATCTTGATTCTGAGTTAAATTTGGAAAATATTTCTCGAACAGTTCCAATTGACATTTCAGTAAAACCAAGAATAATTGAAAACATTCATATAGGTGCTTGTTGTACTGAAGATGAAATTAAAGCTTATAAAGCCCTATTTCAAGAATTATGTGATGTGTTTGCCTGGTCCTATGAAGAAATGCCAGGAATCGATCCGTCAATCGTCATACATGAAATCAAGACTTACCCGGATGCCAAACATGTTCGTCAACGTTTACGTCAGATACATCCTAGAAAAGTTGTTGCTATCAAAGCAGAAGTTGAAAAATTACTTCGTGCAGGTTTCATTTATCCAATTCCCTTAACGGATTGGGTATCAAATATTGTTCCTATGACTAAAAAACAAGGAACGATACGAGTATGTATCGATTATAGGGATATTAATCGAGCTTGTCCCAAAGACAATTATCCAACTCCCTATATCGATCAGATAATCGATGATTGTGCCGGTAGTGAAAGGTTTTCCTTTATGGATGGCTTTTCTGGGTATAATCAAATAAACATACTCCCTGCTGATCAGCCAAAAACAACTTTTATTTGTCCATGGGGGACATTTTCTTATCGCAAACTACCCTTTGGTTTGAAGAACGCTGGAGTGACTTTTCAAAGGGCAATGTCTTACGCGTTTCATGACATTAAGCACATTGTGCAGCCGTATCTCGATGATTTACCTGCTCATTCATCACACAGGGCCGACCATCTCACACACTTACGAGCTATCTTTATGAGGTGTCGGCATTATAAAATTAGGCTGAATCCACATAAATGTGTTTTTTGTGTAGAATCAGGTCGTTTACTGGGATTTGTTGTTTCGAAATCAGGCATTCGCGTCGATCCATCGAAGGTCGAAGCTATTGTTAAATTACCTCCTCCTTCGACTTTACGCCAACTCCAAAGTTTGCAGGGGAAAGCAAACTTTTTACGTCGGTTCATTCCTAACTATGTCGAGCTTACAAAGGGTTTTACCCGGTTGCTGAAACAGAACATTCCATTCTTTTGGGACGAGATCGCTGATCGATCTTTCGATGCACTTAAACACGCGTTGACCCATGCACCGTTATTGCATCCTCCCAACTACAACCAGGATTACATTTTGTACCTCGCTGCTTCTCATTCCACCATTGGGATGGTGTTAGTTCAGGAAGATGAACCTCACACTGAACATGTGATTTACTATCTTAGTCGGAATCTGCATCCGACCGAGATCAAATAAACACATGTGGAGAATTTGGCATTGGCAGTTGTCCAAGCTATCCAAAGATTTAGGCACTACATCTTGTTACGTAAAACCACGGTAATTTCTGATTGCAACCCTATGATGTATATTTTAACCAAACAATTTCTAGGGGGCAAGTATTCCAAATGGATAGTCATCCTGCAGGAATTTGACTTGGAGTTTGAGAAATCCAAGGCAAAGAAATCTTTGGTATTTGCGGAACTGATGTGTGATTTTCCCTCTACTGATACTGAAACTGTGGCAGAAGAGCCCATTGCGGATGAATCTCTGTTTCTTATTAGTACGCTAGATCCATGGTATGGAGATATTATTGTTTATCTCCAAACCCAATATTTTCGGCCTGAAATCTCACAATCTTAGAGATGGAAAATACGCTTCCAATCCCAACAGTATAATATTATTGGTGAAACACTCTATCGTCGTGGAGTGGATTCTGTTTTCAGACGCTGTCTTGTTCATGAAGAAGCTGAAAAGGTGTTAAATGATTGCCATTCTGGAGCATGTGGTGGTCATATGTCTGGGTATGCCACAGTCCAAAAGATATTGCGCGCTAGTTATTTCTGGCAGTCGTTATTCAAAGATTGTATTTATGCAGTCCGGAAATGGCACAATTGTCAACTTTTTGATCGTAAGATGCGCGCGCAACCCGCTCCTCTTCATCCCATAATTTTTGTTGGTCCTTTCGCGAAATGGGGTATCGATTTTATTACATGTAACCCTCACTCGGCCGGGGGGCATGCATATATTATCTTAGTAGTAGATTATTTTACTAAGTGGGCCGAGGCGATGCCTACATTTTTGGCTGACGGCAAGACTGCTGCAACTTTCGTATTTAATCACATAATTGCTAGGTTCGGTGTTCCTCAAGCCATTATTACAGATCATGGAAGTCATTTTCGAAATGTCATGATGACTGAACTGACAGATCAACTTGGCCTGCGTCACGATAGTTCCACTCCGTATTATCCACAAGCCAATGGTCTGGTTGAAGCCATAAATAAATTTTTAGTCACCATGATTAGACGAATTATTGGTATTCATAAAACGAATTGGCATTCCATGTTATTTTCAGCACTTTGGGCATATCGAACCTCAGTAAAAACATCAACTAGTTTCACTCCCTTTCAACTCATTTACGGTTTGGAAGTTGTGTTGCCGATTGAATGCAAAATTCTGTCACTGAAATTAGCCATAGAATTACTCCCAGCTACGTCCGAGGAGGAGAAACGTTTCCTATACTTAGCTCAGCTGGATGAGAATCGACGAAATGCCGTAATAGCAAACGAGGCTCATGTTAAACGAATAAAAGCTCAGTACGACAGAAGTGTTACCCCTCGAAATTTTTCAGAAGGAGACCTAGTCTTAGTTTATGATCAAGCCAACGATAAGCTAGGAGCTGGAAAATTCGTGCCCATGTGGCATGGCCCTTTTATTGTCAAGCGAAAGCTAGCTAAAGGGGCCTATGAGCTGATAGATTTTGACGGTGTCCCTTTAGATAAACCCAGAAATGGACTTTATCTGAAGCGATACTATGCTTAACTTGGTATGGAGATTTTTTATTAGATTAGATTTCTTTACTGCTGGTGTGTTTTAGATTAGAAAAGCGTGCTTAGTTTAGAAGTGTGTTTTTATCACTATTCCTGCTTATTTGATTTTTACTCTTGATATTGCAGATGTTGACATCTCTTCAAACCTACATTGGTTTTGTTGATGGTGCTTGTCGTAGTACACGGAACATTTCTTCTGCAGCTTGGGTTATCTATTCACCCTCTGATGAGTTAGTATCCATGCATGGGGTAAGCCTTGGCCAAACAACGAATAACATTGCTGAGTATAGTGTAGTGATTGAGTTATTATATGAATCCATATCATTTGGAATTCGGAGTTTGATTGTTAGGTTGGATTCTAAACTTGTTGTATTACAATTAAACCGAGTTTATGCCATTAGAAATTTAGTGTTATTACGGTTATTTTTAAGAGTTCGTCTCTTGGAACGTGAATTCAATTACATTGAATATCAACATATTCCAAGACATTTAAATACTTTAGCAGACGTAGTTGCTTCTAGTATGATAAATCGACATTTGCAATGATCAAAACAGTAAAACAAACAACATCCATAATATGTATACAGATAGCTGGTAAATAGTGATATATCATAGTTTTCGAAAAATATATATCGTCTTCGATCATAGGTTGGAAACACCTTATGATCGGCAAAATGATAAACACAAAAAGTCAAAAATATGAGTCTACAACACGATCATCCCATCACTGATGGTGATCACGATAAGAAACCACTGCCCGAGCCACCCTACAGAGGAACCTCCTAAAAGGTCCTGGAACACCAATCACGTATCTTTGCAATCTGAGTGGGATCTCATCTATGTCCGTCTCTGGAATATCTAGAGTCAGATGCTCTAGATGATGCTCTAAATCAGACAAAATTTATGCTGATTGGCCTACTAGGGCTGGTGCGGCTGCAATTGGTTGTCTTCTGTCATAGGGCTACAGATGGGCTGGTCGCTGTGGACCCACATCTACATTCATAAAAAAAAATTGGTTATTAATTGACAAGAAGATAAAAAATAAAAAATTAGAATTTAGAATTCGTTGAAAATGTTTTTACCTGATTCATCCCACTGTTCCCCTGCTGGGATAATCATCTCCCGGTCGCCGCGGAAGTCTATCTCGGCATATGGAAAGTCCTCGATGACAAAAATTTGGCGGTCCAGCCAACAAAAATATGAAGGAGGAAATCGAACAATCTCAGCGCCCTCAATACCGTGACGGGCCATCAATGCAACCCAATGAACCATCCTAGGTTCTCGGGGTCGACCAGCATCAATAGGAATACTTTGCAGAGCTAGCATGGGTACCCTCTCTAGAGAAAAAGTGACCACAATGGATCCATATCCAAAGTTATTTAGTTTGCCATTTTTTTCTCTAGTCATTTGGCCTTTTACATTGGCCAACACAGCTTCACACCAGTTGAAAATGGTGCCTCAGAAACAGTCCATAGCAATACACATCTGGGAACCGGTAGCCACATGCAGTGCGGCACTCCCACACAGTCTGGTAATAGTAAATGCAATCACTTTCAGCTCAGGACGGATGATAGTTTTTATATCAATCCGTTTTTCCCTGGGGTTTGCCTCATCATTACAGAACTCTTGTCGAAGACTAGCGATAGTTTGGCCACTTGGCCTAGTCCCAAACAAGGAAAGTTGTTCGCCCCTCTTGGACAAACTAGTCAGAAAATAAATATCCTCCAGGTCAATTTCGAGCCAGTGGCCGCCAATAATGAAACACTGGTCCTGCACATTCCACCTGTTTACCAGCCATGTCAGGAGTTCTACCTGTGCCCTCATGCCCTGAATGGCCCAAAATTTATACAAACCGCATGCTCTTAAAGCCTGCATTGTGGGAAAATGGAGCATCGTGGTGTCATCCACATCCTCATGCTCACGTTCTCTCCAAATCAACATCTTGCTAATCCTACAATGCATAAAAAGATAAGTTAGAAGAATCTAATTCGAAAATTTTTGGGTGGCAAATGAAAATTTTGATTTTGAAATTCAATTGCGCGAGGACCGCATTTTTTCTTCGTACACAGTGCGTAGGAATGCATGCGTTTTGTAGGTAAAGTGCGTACCCACGACCTTTTTCTATATAGAAAAAGGTAGGGGTCTACAGGTCCTGTGTGTTGTGCCTGTGGCCCCCGCGGGCAGTTTCTTAAACATATTTTTCCCTTTAAAAAAATGAAAAATAAAGCCTAAAAAGAATTGTAAATGGATGAAAAGCAAGATTAAGAGGTCATGGATTACCTAGGACTGACAGTTCTTGATTTCGTCGGATGGATCTTCCGGAATCTTCACAGGAAATTTTTTACCCAAAAGCTTCTACTTTTCACTCTAAACTTGAACGGTAAAAATGAAGTTGAAAAAGTCCTTTTTATAAGTTTTTTCGAATAGATGAATTTTTAATTTATTTATTTTTCACTTTAAAAAGGGTATTTTGAAAGCATTTTTACTTATTTTAAACAGGTATGTGTAATGTTTCAAGTTTTTGTGCAGAAATTGGATTTATCAGGAGAATTGACCATTTTTCAACAAAGAGAACACTTTTATCACTTTTTCGGACTCTTTCAAAATTTTATAAAAAGCGAAACATTGGAGTTCTCTTTTAAGCCCTTTTCAGACTCTCTAAACATGAAAAGATTGCCGAGTACTTGATTTTTCGAACTCGTTAAAGTAAATGAATGATCGTCCCTTCAGTATAATTTTACCCCTTTTACGGACTGAAATGGACTATTTACGAAAAAGGTATATGTTGACTAATTGCGGTCAATAGAGTTCTCTCCTGCATTATTTTATCCTTTTTCGGGCTCGAGAGACTAAATTTACGAAAAATTACACCCATGGAGTTTTCTTAAGTTTTTTCTTCTGACTCCCTAAAATTGAAAAACATCGAGTTTCTCCTATACTGGACTCGTTAAAATTTAACAGTAAAGGACCTGTTTAATTTTCAATAGGAACGAACCACTCCTTCTTAGGGTTCGAATCTTAAACTAAGTTGGACTCATCCGAAGGATGAGCTTATAAACAAGAAAATGTTGTCCTCCTCAAGCTTGTCAAAAATAAAGAGGTACTTTCCAAAAATGGTGGGGGAAAAGAGAGAAAAATGACTTGTTTGTGGTATTTTGATTTTTCAAAAATCTAGTTAACCACTCTTGAACACGACACTTTCAATCACCTAGGTTGGGAAATCCTTTTCCTAACAGTTAATCGAACCTCATTTGAAAGTCTTCATCCAGTTTCTGGGTATTAGCTTTGGGTCAACTGCTACCAAGCCATCTACGGTGTCGTTATGTGTTCAAGCGGACAGTTCAAATAAACCATTCATCTGCAAAATATTTGTCATCCATTCTTGACCATCCCTGAGTCAGTCCTTGCCAATATTTCTTCAAAACTTGATCTATGATTTCGTGTTGTGGGCTTGCCTATGACAGATCAACTTCTATCGACAACAGCTCATTATCTAGGAAGTTGATCCAAAAATCGTCAATACCTTGAAATTTGCATGCATCAATGGCAGGTTTCTCGCCTTCGATGACAGGTTGCATCATTGACCTTCGACCGAATGATTCCGTGACATGTTCGAATTCATCTCATTCATTCACATTTCATGGATTGTACTGAGTACTTTGAGATCCATTGACATTACTGGTGGTTACTCTCACACTTGTTAACAGTTTACATCATTGACTGGTAATCAAGTGGTTTCTACCATGTTCAACTTCAACACATTTCTTCACATGGATAGAATCGTACTAGTTCGAGATGTGGAAATCAAGACCCTGGATATAGTTTCTACCATCCAGGCTGCAAGGAATTTTGTTATCATTTATACAATAGACTATTTACAAATAGATGGCTACGTCCATACTGTGTCTACACATGTCTATACTGTGATGTACTCAAAATCATTCCTGTATCAGAATAGTTTGAGTTAGAGTCTAGTTAGTTTTGATCTGAGTATGGGAATGCCTACCTCAGCGATGATATGATTACATATATATATTTTTCATTGAATGTTTTTATAGGTTCTGATTGGGGTGTCCACAGGATGATCCTTGAAATGATAAAGTACTGCACTCTTCATATATGATAGACTTCAGCATCATCTATTCCAGACTTTGCACTTTAGGGGGCAATCTGTTACACTGAAAATTGTCATCCTGACTTTCTTCTATGTGTATGAGCTCATTATTACTCATACTTCTCCCTTTGCAAGTCTAACATATCAGTTCCTCATGTCAAGCCTTGAAAATCAGAGAAAGGTTCCTAAAAGTCTCCTAAACTTTGGTATCGCACTTTCTCGCTATCTTGCCTGCGTTCCCGCACCTAATTTTCAGCTCTCTTGCATACCCAAATGCACTTTATCTGTGTTAATAGTGCAGACCCCTATAAGATAAAAAAGGCGCAAGTAATTTCCAAAAAGCTCAATAAAAGTGAATTCTAGAAGCTTCCAGAAAATATCTTACGGTGATAGAACCGCTCTTATGAGGTGCATGTATCCCTTACCTTATGGATCTAACCCCTTGATGTGAGGAGCTTATCCCTTTGAAGGAGGATTTTATCCCTTCATAGTTGTCATAGAAAATCTCCTCTATTTTACTATAAAAAGAGGCATTGGGTAGCCTCAAGGGGAGTTGAAGCTTTAGAATATTTGAAGTTAAGTGTTGTTGAGATTTAGACTCAGTTAATTAATACTTTTGTGAGGAAATATTACATACCTCTATACGTCTTGGTTGGAGGAGTGAAGAGCTTATCAAAGTAAAGGAGATTCCTGCTTCGGACCCCGGAAAGTCCTGTGCAACATCAAGGCTCGGGTTGTAAGGATTTTCTTCTTTTGAAATTAATACAAATATACTCATTTTTCTCAATAAGCTTTAAATCAATGGTTTATTTCATAGATTCCTTGATCACTATGATAAGCATGGTTTATGATGATTTCTATACAGGTGCTATGTAATATTTTTCTTGTTTGTGGTTGCAGGTTTACGAGGAAAAATCCTTCAAGCGCGCGAGGGACAATAACGACTTCAAACAAGCACTGGACAAATGGTAAGTCCTTAACACCTCTATAGAGCTTTTCATAGATCATATATGCTTAGAGAAAGATTAGTCTATTTGGCTGTTTGTTGCTAGATACTTTTGGTACTAGGGAGATTGGTCTTGTCCGCAAGATGGATTAATCCTCCAACATGATGTTAGTCAGAATGAGAAAAACAAGTTGAAAAGTTATGTGGATTATGGACACTTACTTTCCTCCTAATTAATCTATGTGGGGTGTGTTATACACTTATTTTCAACTCAATTATAGTGAGAGAAACTCAAGTTCAACTTACCTTAGTTATTGGGTTAAAGTCATCATATTTCCTCCTTTTTTTTTACTTATGTGAGATTTATCCCATCTTAAAAGGGTGAAATTACATAATTGAAAAATTTCTCTTAAATGTTTTTGAAAAATATTATAATTATGAGATAAAAATTATTTCATAATTGAGATAACTTAGAAAAAGCTCATACTTGTAAAAAATATTTCTAGAGTTTGTCATTCCCAAGGAGATCAACTTGACCCACTTGTGTATAATTTGGCTAGGGGTCCATTATTGTAGAAGTTTCCTAACTTCTCAAGCCCCTAAGTGTCTAGAAACAATATCCCAAAGGATAGAATAAACCTATATAATCTCACCAAGAGGAAATGGAGAGGAGAGAGTGGGAATTATATCAATATGTTGCTAGCTTTATTTAGATATTGAGAGACATACTTTGTCTTGAGGTCATATTGATCAGAGAGGGGGAGAATCTGTTGTATTTTGGAGAGGATATCTTATGCTTGAAGGTATAGTTATACCATTTGATTCATAGTTAATAGAAATTTATGTTCCTTCCTTGTATTTATATGTTTGCATCAGTTACATATATCGATTCTATAATGTTTTGAACTAACGATATTCTAAGGCATATCACTTGTCGTCCTTGACTGTTTGTGGAGAGCGCAGATGAAGTAGATCACTTGAGTACAACGCGAGGGTTCTGCCAGTAATTCAAAACCCTTCACCGACCTGCGAGGATGCCAGGTGCATGCTATAGCATCTAGAACCGTTTTCTTGTGGCATGTTTGAGAGGTGGGATGCGATTTGATTGTATATCTACTGGACATTTTTTCTCTTTCCGTCTGGTGATCTAATCACACACTAGAGCATGGAGAAACAACTCCTTGCAAATTCTGATGCAACAAAACTTATGCTTTAAATGATAACATACTTGCTTTATGTCCACTTGGCCTCTAATTTTGATCGATTTCTCTTGTGATTTCTCTCCCATTTAGTCCTCTATAGTTTTTTGGATTCATTTTCATCTCCATTGATTTTATTTTGTTTTGATCTGAGTTTATCATAGATCTGGAGTTTTATTTTTTATTTTTTATTTGAGAGAATAGTAGATTGTGCATTTCAAAAAAAATTTGAAATTTTTTGTATATAATTTTATTGAACTAATCATAGATCCGGATTCCTCTTGGAATTTCATCCAAAAAATAAAAAATCACTAAAAATGGACTTCGTATGAAGGAGTTATGGCCAATTAAAATTGGCAAGTTTGTTTGTCTTCCGCCCTCGTGCGCGACTAATTTTTTGGTTTGTTTCTGTTATTTTCTATACATACATGAGTAAAATAATTACAATTTTTTATTACTCTTTAAATTTTACCTATAAAAAAATCACCCGAAATGGAGTGCTTATGAGCAAGATATGGGTGATTGGAAATTCAACCTATTTTCTATCTATTTTTCACAATTTTTGGGTTTTCTTGAGCTTATTTGCTTAATATTTTAGGTTTTTTTCTTCAAAACTTACCAATCAATTGGATCTATTTGAGATATATTGGATCTATTGTTTTTTTTGTTTTTAGATGTTGATCTTTTTCATATTTGAGCTAATTCGTACTCATTGGTTGAGGTCTTCAATTTCATATGTTCTTTAAGGTTCCCTTGAAGGATTCTTTATGTGTTTTGGTTAAGGACTAGTGTTCTCATCCCTAGATCTCAATTTCAGATTTTTTTAGCTACTTTTGTAGACTGCTTGGATCTATTTCATATATCACTTTCAGATCTTGGTGTCCTTTTTGCACCTTTTTCACTTGTTTTTGAGAAATGTCTTTGATCTTTCGATCATTTGTGTCACAAACAATGGTGTTGTGACCGATTGTGTAGCTGTCATCTAGACAAGTTATTTTGATTTTATTTTTTCATACTGTATCATCTTCATTAGATATTTTTTAGGCCTTCTTACCTCTATTGTTATTATTTTGCCCTTACATTATTGTTGTTAGGTTGGCTAGGATTATATTGTGACCCCATGGACTCGTATATATAGAAATGAGGTTTCCTCATTTGTAACATCCAAGAATTTTTTTTTATGTAATGTAAAGGAGATTTCACCCTCGAAGTGGATTATTTATAAGGTGTTTATCTCTCTTTTCTTCTATTTTTGGATCTGGTTTAATAACATTTAGTATCAGAGCTTTAGATTCTAGGGTTTCACTGCTCCAAATAGGTCATCGTGGATTTTCGTTATA